>CM035418.1:195198202-195435702 GCA_020310875.1 Ceratopteris richardii
CTTTATGTTGGCCAAGAAGAGATATTCCTCAACTGGCTGCTCATCTCTGAACCAATGGCCTTTTGCTTTCGTAAGACATTGGGGAGGAAATTCTTGGACCTCCTCTTGTATTGTAGCTTCAGAGTCTTCAGAAGCCATCTGCACTTACAAGGAAAAGTGCATTAGCTTGAAAGGCTTTCATGAGACCATACAGTGTATTGTTGTGATTATGGTCGCTCGTCACTCCGTTCCCCATTATTGCAAGAGTGGGAATTCTTACCGCCTCTTTTTATATTTTTTCCTGAAAGAAGACAATCATTAGTATAGCCGAAGCACAGTTTATGTACATAGTATGTCCATTCCTATCAGGTTAAAGATAAGATCTAATCTCATTTGGAGATCGTGCACCACTAGTTTGATAATGTACATCCTGTGCCGAATGCTTGGCCTTGTATTGTAGCCCTATCATGCTTACTTGAGGTGCATCAGACACTACATGAGTGCAATCGGGTGTTTTATCTCCTCGATCATCCGCTCCTCGTGGTAGCTTTGGTTTCCAGACCCATTTTGAGAACACAGAGAGAGGTCGCTGGGTTTTCTCGATTCGTGCAGCTGCTCGTGTTCCATTTGCTTTATCCATTGTCCGAGTGAATTTGGCATTGCTCTTTGATTTTCTCTGATGATTCTTATGGGTTGATGATTTTTGCCTTGTCTGATGTGGTATTTCCTCCTTTGTCCTTACATTCTGTTTAGCTGCTTGTATGACCTTTTTGGGAATCCATATCTGATGTCGAGATCTTTGAGCTTCAAGCAAGGGCTTGGCAATCCATACTTTCACTGGTTCTTTTCGTCTGTAGTTCTTTGTAGCGGGTTTGGTGATGCCTGTTTCCTTCTTCAGAGCGCTTGTGGACGTTTCTTGACTCTGTATTTGATCCTTGCGTACCCACATATATTTGGGTGGTTCTCGATTCGAGTATCTGCTTATTGGTTTCCAATAGTACGATCTTTGGATGTTTTGAGCCTGTTTAGGAGAGCGTGTCTCCTCATTGGTTGCCACAATTGCATTGGATAACTTCGACTCTATAGTGGATGTCACTAAGATTGAAGTTTCAGTTTCTATGCATTTGCTTCCTGAGTGGTGAGCATAGTTGATACTTTCTTCTGTCGTTTTTTGAACTTCCTCCGATCTTGGTATTGACATAGTTTGGATACATGGTTTCTCTTCAAGTAAGCTGAAAATCTCTTTATGCCCTATTGTAGCTGAAATATATCCTTGAGCTAGATGGATACACGCTTCTGTCTCAATGATCCAGTCGTGTCCTAGAATGAAGTCTTCTATCAAATCGTCATCCTTACATACTAGGACTCTTTGTTCCATGGAGGAATTTCCTAGGTGGAGGGATACATTCGTGGTTCCAATGCATTCTATGGTGTGACCTCCAATTCCTATTAATTGGGCTTTTGTGGGATTCAATTCCAATTGCAGCTCGTCTGCTATTCTCTTTCGCATGCAGCTAAGGCCTGCTCCTGAGTCTATCAATGCATCTATCAATTTATACTCTGTCTTGCCAATCCCTAGGTTTAGGTAAGGTTGCGTTTTACACATACCCGTTGAATCCTGATTTTTGACCTGATAGTTTGCCATAGGGATGGGCTCTTCTCCTTGGAGATAACGTTCATCTCTTTGCCTGATCCACTCTTTCCGTTTCCTAATGCGTTCTAGTGCTTCCTGTCGGGCTTCCTCTCGAATTCGTTCTTCTTCCTTTTTCCTATTTTGAGCTCCTAACAGTCGCGTTAGCATTTGATCAGTCAAGGGCTCCATGAATCGTCTTACTCTGCATCCACTGATGTAGTTGGGAAGAATGTCTCCGTCTAGTGTAGCGAGATTGACTGCACCACTAGTAGAGATTCGATTTATAATCAAAGGTCCATATCCGCGTTTTTGTAGTTTCTTTGCGTGTTGTTTTAGGGTGTATACTAGGACTAAGTCGCCTTCTTTTAGTCCCTTGTCTTTTATGTGTAAATCATAATATGCCTTCTGTCTCCGTTTAGCGGCATAAATGCCTGCTACAGCTTGCAATCTAGTCTCGTGCAACTTTTCAATTTGATCTAGTTGCTGGGACAATTCATGACCGTTCCACTCATATTGCTGGGCCACTTTCAATGTAGGTACCAAGAAGTCAATTGGCAAAATTGCATTTTGCCCATACACCAGATTGAAAGGTGTGGTTCCAATGGCCGTTTTATATGCCACTCGGAAGGCCCAAATTGCGTGATGCAATTGTTTGTCCCAATCCGACCTCCCATTATTGACAATCTTTGTCAATACAGTGCATAGTACCTTGTTGGAACTTTCAGCTTGTCCGTTAGCTTGAGGATGGTATGGGGCTGATTTTTTATGAATCACCAGAAAGTCATTCATTAGCGACTCAATGACTTCGTTTAGGAAATGCGTTCCTCGATCACTCACTATCTCAATCGGTAGTCCAAAGCGTGTGAAAATATGCTCAAAGAGAAATTTTGCTGTAGTTTGAGCATCATTCTTTCTAGTGGCTTTTGTTTCTACCCACTTGGTTAAGTAGTCGGTGGCTACTATGATGTACTCCGCATGTGATCCTTTCGCCGGTGGATTGATAGGTCCTATGAAATCAATACCCCACTTGGTAAATGCTCTTGCACAAACCATGGGTCTTAAAGGCATGTCATCTCTTCGAATGGGATATTTCGCTCTCTGGCATGTTTCGCAGCTTCTCACATATGTCTCCGCATCCATATGTAGAGTTGGCCACCACAAGCCTGCAAAGAGAATCATCTTGACCGTTCTGTCTGCTGAAAAATGTCCTCCCGCAGCTCCTGCGTGTGCCATCTCCAATATGGGAAGATATTCTCCTTCATGCACGCACAATCTGAGTTGATTGTCTTTTCCTCTTCTAAACAATTGTTTTCCCATTATCACATAGTCCTTGCTCATTTCTTCTAGGGATCGCCTTCTTGCTAAACTAGCTCCTATTTTGTGCTCTTTCGTTTTGAGGAATTGTACTAATGTTTTACTCCAATTAGGCGCTATGGTCGAAAAAGGTAAGGACACGTGATCCTCCGGGATAGTTTCTTTGCATTCCACACAATTACTTACATAGTCGTGAACATCTTTTGGCATGTCAGGCCAATAGACGCCTAACCTTTTTAATTCTCGAATTGTTCCATGCATCCCTTGATGGGTTTTCCACTTGTTTACGTGTGCCTGCTGGATTAGTTGCTTCTGTTCGTCCTCCTCAACGCATCTTAATAAGACACCGTTGGGTTCCTTATAATACATGCTTCCAGCAACAATGTGTAAACTTCTTGTTTGGAGAATCTCTTTTTTGCTATCCTTATTTATTGGGTGTTGAGGGCCATGAGTGAGTATGGGAATTAATCGTTCCGCCCACTTTGGACATACTTCAAGATTAAACAAATACGTATCTGGTAAATCATCCGGTACTCCGCTAGGTGGTTCTCCATGCGTTAGCCTTGAAAGGTGATCTGCCCTTACATGTGTGTTTCCTTTTTTGACTATTACCTCAAAGTCGAACTCCATTAATAACAAGAACCATCGTACCAATCTTCCCGTGTTGCAAGGCTTATTGACTAAATACAACAAAGCCTGATGGTCTATGAAGAACTTGAATTTGTTGGCTAAGAGGTAGTGTCTAAACTTCTTCACTGCATAAACCATTCCTAAGCCTTCCCTTTCAGTAGTCATATAATTTCTTTCTGCTTGGTTTAATTGTCTACTCGCATAAGCGATTGGATGGTCAAACTTCCCTTCGTCAGCCGGTTGAGCTAAGATACATCCAATGGCATAGTTCGAAGCATCAACATGAATATGAAAAGGCTTGCTCCAGTTGGGTGATTTTAGAATTGGGGCTGTACTCAGCCGCTTCTTAAGCTCGTTGAAGGCCTTCTCACACTCGTCTGTCCAAGTGAACTGAGTCAATAGACCATATAAAGGCTTAGCTATTATGGCATACATGTGAATAAACCTACGGTAATATCCACAGTGTCCCATAAAGGCTTGTACTTCCTTCGCATTCCTGGGTCTTGGTAGCTCTAAGATAACTTTAATCTTTTCTTCGTCCGTGGATATTCCATTCTTTGAAACGATGTGTCCTAGGATTTTTCCTTGTCGTACCATGAAGACACATTTCTCAGGGTTCAAACAAACTCTGTACTGTCTACATTTATTGAATATTTTTCTCAGTTCCGGTATATGGTCTGGTCGTTGATTTGAGTATGTACACAGATCATCTACGTATACTTCCATACTTTTTCTCAGAAATTCTTTGAATACATGATACATCAGTCGTTGGAAGGTGGCTGGCGCATTAGTGAGCCCGAAAGGCATTACTCTAAATGCATAGATTCCCCATTCAGTCGCGAATGCGGTTTTATGCTGGTCCTCAGTTGCAATAGCTACTTGGTTGTAACCAGAGAATCCATCCAAGAAGCTATAGACCTCCTTGCCGGCAACTCTTTCCAAAAGATGGTCTGTGATGGGTAAAGGGAAACTATCACGTATAGTTGCTGCATTTACTTTTTTCAAGTTGATACACACCCTTAGTTTTCCGTTTTTCTTGGGCACTACTACTAGTGGCGACCCATTCTGTGTGTTCAATCTCATAAATGAATCCTGCCGCTAGTAATTTGTCAATTTCTTCCTTTATTTTTGCTGCATAAACTTCGTTATACGTATAAGGGCGTTGTTTAGAAGGTTTTGCATCTGATGTCATAGGGATTCGATGAGCGCATATGCTGGGTTCTACACCCTTAAGGTCTTTGTACGTCCAGGCAAACACATCTCGATATTCTCGGATGAGCTGTATGAGATCCTCTTCTTCCTCTTCCGATACGTCTTTCCCAATATATGTGCACCTCTCTTCTCCGTCTTCTATCGTTACAACAACTTTCTTGGTTTGTTCCTTGTTGTCATAGGCTTCTCCATCCCGGGCCTCTCGTTTAGGCATTTGAGTGGCTATCTTTCTTTCTTCCACTTCGTATCTTTTAAAATGTTCTGGAACTTCAAAATGGTCTGGTTCCGGTTCCACTTTACTCGTGTCCTCTCTATGCTTGTGTATTATTGGGATGGTTTCGATTGCTAAGACTTTTGTTGGTCTTTCTTTTGATTCTTTTTGCATGGTTTCTAAATATTGTTCCTCAGTCAAACTCTGGTTCCATTTCTATTCTTTCATACTCTTCTTTCCACTCTTCCTCTACAATTTCCCCTGCTTCTACTTCTTGGAGGACAACCATGTAGAGGTTCACGTCATATCCTTCCTCGTCTATACAATCGTTCATAGTCAATACTTCCTCATTCACACACACATCTAATGTGGCTAGGATTTCCATCCAGCCATGTGGTTCGAAGAGTTCATCTGAAAAAATTTTAGGCATGTAATCGGGGTCTTCTATCGATCGATAGTTAGGGTGCCCTATTGGCCACATTTGTTTTTTACACTCCTCCTTCTTTGCTTCTTTGCACATCCACAACTGGGCATCCTCGTGCATCCAAGATTGGTCACTTGATCCAGCACTGTGAATGGATAGGTCATCTTCTTCTTTGTGGACTGGATTCCATTGTAATGGAGGGACATCCCGATAAGCGAATGTGTGCAAATTTATCTTGGTAGTGTTCCCTTGATGTTGGAGATATAATGAATCTCTGCCCCAATCTTGTACGACTCGCATCTGTCTCATGAAGGGTCGTCCTAATATCATCTCATAATTGTTTGCTTTTTCGAACTTACATATGGCTAGTGTGTGTTCAAATTCCACTCCACACGTGGTTAACTTAATTCCTTCCAATATTCCTAGGGGTCTCTCCACATGACCGTCTGCTAACTGGAGTTTCATGCGAGTGGGTTGTAAGGCTGGTTTTCCCCACTTTTCCCAAATCTCCTTCGTTGCAATTCCTACCCCAGCTCCTGTGTCTAAGATAGCTTTGGTCGTGTACCCATTGTAGATGACAGGTAAACAGGTATTCCCTTCATCCCCTTCACTGAACTCTCCTACTTTATCGACTGGAACCTGTATTGTGGACTTATTTTCCAGTTCCTTTTCTTTTGATCCTCCATTCTTTGGCAGTGGTTTCAATTGATCTGCCATTTGCTTCCACAACTGGGGTTTAAGTCGAAGCAAATCTTCCACCGTTAATTGGCATTGTACTTTCGTTTTCTTTAACTCTGTTAAGTTATGCGAACTCTCTTTTCCCTTTCCTGTTCCTTTTCCATGCACCGGTGGTGCTCGTATTACCACCGACTCTCTTTCGTACTCTCCCATATAGTTAGGCAATGTTGAAATGCTTATGGTCTCCTCTCTACCTCTATCGAGTCTTGAGATCTCCTCGTAGGCTTCCTCGAGGTTAGGATGGGGTTGACAGTCTTCCACATCTATTTCATCAAATGGTGGTGGATCGACACCATTCTTCTTCCATTGTTCTTCTCTGATTCTATCCCACAAGTCCTTGGGCCATTCTGCTTCTAAGTCTGGTATGGCTGACACAGGGCCATCTTGTGCTGTCTCTTGTTCACCTTGGGAATCTTCTTTTCTCAATTCTTTATCCTTTGGTTTGATGTATTCTTCATAAGGTTCCTGTGCAATCCTTGTCTCTGGTAGGGTTGGGATAGTCCTTTCTAGGGTTGTTTGTGCTACTTCTATGAGTTTTCTGCATAAGGCTAGTCTTTCCTTTTCTAATTCCCCTCTAGGGTAGATTTTTTCATGTTGCTCTATGTTCGGCCCCATTTTGATTCTAGCTTGGTACGCTTTTAGCCACATATCCAAGTCGTCTGGCTTTGGGTCTGCTAGAATTGATCCGGGCTTCTCCCTATCTGAGCTAGGTTCGATTAGCTCAGGAGTCTCCTTAAACTTCCCTTGTTCTTTGTGTTTACTTGATTTTTCAATTTGCTTTTTACTGTTTGTACTCTTGTTCTTTGCCCATTTATCCTTGAGTTTCTCTCGTCTTTCTTTCCATTTCTGAGCTTTTGTGTTGCGGGAATTTTCACATGGGTCCTCGGAATCTTCCACTATCTGAGTTGATGGGCTTATTTTCGTGTTTTTTTTTTGTTCCTCTTCTGATTGCTGTTCTTTTTGTTGTTTTGTTTGGGCTCTAGTGATGGCTTTTAGTGGCACTGTGTACTCCTTATCACTTCCCGATTCTTCTATGACCTCTATTACATTGATTGGTGCAGAACCTTGGTTTTTTACCGGATTCTTAGGGCAATCCCTAAAAAGATGTTCCTTTCCGCAATCACTGCAATATCCTTCCCAGATTCTAGGTGGTGGAGGGTTGTATGGTCGAGGGCACTCTCTAATGAAATGGTCTCCTCCACATCTATAGCATGGTCCTCTCTGTACCGGTGGTCTACTGGGTGGTCTCATGGGTTGTGGTGCTTTAGGAGCTGTATACATTAGAGTGGAAGTCTCTGCTCCATAAGTCTGATCATAGCCTTCATACCCATAGTATGTAGTCTCATATGCCGGTTCATATTCCATCATGTAGGCTTCATACGGATAGTACTCACTTGGTAGGGCTTCGTATCCAAGGTTTGTTGATTCTATCTGGGTCATTGTCGTGGCTGGTACTATAGCTCTTTCTAGATTTTCGTCTGGTTGCGCATACTTTACTGGTACTACTTGTTGAGGTTGCGACGGTTGGGGTCCTAGCACTGGTTGTGGTGGTGGGTATGGTGTCTGTTCAATTGGTCTAGGTACTCCCGTCTGTGTTGGATAAGGGTTGTATCTTGGGATCTCTCTGTTCGGGTCTCTAGGTGGATATCCATACGGTCGATACTGAGGTGGTTGGAAAGGGCGTGTTTGCCTATTAAAGGGATAGTTCTCAGTAGTGTGATTAGTGTATTTCTGTTCTATGTGACAATACCAAGAAGTCCCTTGTTGTTGCTGCCTGTTGTATGGATAAGCTGGTTGTGCACCGCCCCCTCCTCGAACACACAGGTGAGTGGGGTGATCTCCTCCACATAAGCTACATCTCCGTAGCATAGGCAATCTTTGAGCTGGGTGTTGATAAGCTCTTTGCCCCGGTGCCCCTAATTTCTTGGCTAATAGCTCTGCTAATTCTTCCACGTGACTTGGGTTGGAAGAAATGGCACTCCTTGAATCGTCCGATTTGGCGTGGCTGGACTTGCTGTTGAGGTCCTCAGCTAAGTTATCTTCCAAATCAATACACTCCTAAAGACACTCACTCAAAGTTTGTAGTCTTTTCACGTACACTAGTGTTCTTAAGGTTCCGTTAGTGAGCCCATCTAAAAATAGTGAAATCATCTTTTGTTGAGTCGGTCTCTCTGTCACTGGGCATCTATCCACGTACTGGTTGAACCTTCTGGCGGCATTCTTCACCGTTTCATTAGGATTTTGTTTGAAGCTGTGAATTAGCGAAGCTGAATTGTGTTTGATTCCTCTCTTAGTGAATTCTCCTATGAATTCTTGAAAAAATTGTTCCATGTTTCCAAACTGATTGGGATCTAAGGGTTGGAACCAGGTCAGAGCTGTTCCTATGAGGGTGAGTCCAAACGCCTCATACTGTACAAAGAAGTCGTCCACTTGTTCCGCTCTTAGGACTTGTTTGAATTCAGCAATGTGATCATATGGTTCTCCTGATCCATCATAAGGGTTTCTTACACACTTTGCCACTTGAATAGGCCTAAGCCTTCTAACCGGTTCAGGTGGTCTGGGCATCACAGGAAGAATAGGGACAACTGGTCGTATTGGCGGCATTCCAGGCTGTCTTCCTAGCGGTGGTTGTGGTCGTACTGGTGGTCTGTACTGGTTTCCTATCCCTGGTTGGGTCTGATAGTGTGCTTGTACTCCTGGCGTGGCAAATTGTACGTGAGCATGATTTGGTACGCTCCTATGGCTGGTCTGGCCTGATGTAGTATTTTCTGTTTCTTCTTGATTTCCAAATGGATTTTGTGAGGTTGTTGCCTGCTCTCTCTGAGCAAACACAGGTGTACCCATATATCTTAATTGAGACCTGTCTAAGATACTCACAGGCCAATACCTTCTTTGATCTTTATCTAGGTATGTGAGTCTAGTCTCATCATCCGGGTCTTTCAGTTCATAGAATGTCATGGGGTTCTCTTCTCTCCCTGGAACAGGTGAATCGGTTTGCAACAGTAAGTTTGATCTGTGAATCATATAGACTTCTAACAAATAGTCGTCTTGAGGTATCAAGTCACCTCTCAAGACACGTGACACTCGGGATCTACCTCTAGGGGTGGTCACAAACTCTTCTGGTTGTGTCCTTCCTAGGTTTTCAGGGTCTGAGAGTTCCCCTCTTTCATTGATCCTTTCCGGGAATTTGGTTACAATGTAGATGTGACCAACTTTGTCAACATATGCACCTCCTTCATATTTGACAGCTGGTCGGGGCACAATTGTGGCATTCTGGGAAGTTACCATCCTGGCCACAGACCTATTTAAGCCATCCAGGTAGATTGGAATCTCCTGGGCATTGGTGGACACATACTGTAAGGAAGTACGGTAGTCCCCCTCCACAGTAGTCATGAAGCTTCTCGTTGGTGTGGGACCTTGCATGTCTTCCGAAGCCATGTGTAATTCCTCTTTCGAGTCACTAGAGGTTTCTAAGTAAACGGGGTGATGACTAACCTGGGCTGTACTTCCTACTGAAGATATGATACTCCTTCGACTACTTAGAACTCTTCCTGACCTCAAGTTCATTCACTCTCCCAAGCCTCTCTTTATGCTTCTTAGATTCCCCTTGGGTAGCTCTCCCAATGACTCAATTTGTCTGCCAAAAGAAGGGTTTAATCTGGGCGATACCACTTCTTGACGATACTACTCTCGGCGATACTGCACTGACCGCGATACGATACCAGAGGTCTATGCGATACGATACCAGACACCCAGACGATACGATATCAATCTGGTGTCGCGATACTATCCCCGCAAACAAACGATACGACACCTGAAAATCTCGGCGACATGATACTAATGGCAGTGTCGCGATACTGTCCTAATGACAGACGATACGATACCACAGTGGTGTCGCGATATCAGAGTTCTCGAGACACGATACGATCTCAAAAGATCGACGATACGATACCAGATATAATATCGCGATACCTCACTAGGAAACACCACGATACGATACCGGTAAAATCGACGATACGATACCAGAGGTCTCAGGCGATACGATCTCACCGTGATGAGTGCGATCGCGATACCAATCTTGGCGATACGATACCACTACGGTGTCGCGATACCAAGATAAACAATCAACGATACGACACTTCGGGAGGGTACGATCGCGATACCAAAGTAGTGTCGCGATACCAATGTCTCAGACGATACGATGCCACCCGGTAACGTAAGGTCGCGATACTAAGAACTTAGGCGATACGACACCACAATGGTGTTGCGATACCGAGTGTTAGTACCAGACGATACGATACCAGGGATCCGATACGATCGCGATACCAACCTGACGATACCAGTCGCTGCTCGCCACGATACTGAAACACTGGGAAGTGTCGTTTGAAATGAAAAATTTTTTGGTTTTTATAGTTTTTTAAACGGAACTTGAATTTTGGGTATTTTTGGTGATTTTTTTGGGGATTTTGGCCTACTCCTACTCCTCTTCTCCTCACTTCTCCTCTCCTTCTAACCTAACCCTAACTCCTCCTTCTCTTCCCTCCACCTAAGCCTAAACCTAAAACTTATCACACACACCTCGAAGATGAGAAGTGACAAGTGCTGAAATGGTGGACTACTTGCCAATGGACAAATTTGCGTCTACAAGTACGATTCGATCACACTCGGTCTATAACCATCACGAAGGCACCTCGGTTAAGTGACTCCCCGGCAACGGCGCCAAAAACGTGTGTACCTGAGCCACGAAGACTCAAGGACTTGTGCCAATGAGACTATACCTCAATTGCCACACAAGTGCATATAGTGGGATCTTTATCACACATTTAAATGTCAATCCTAAGGAGCGACTAACCAAGTGTATGAAGACGTGTGCACACGTGATAGAAAATGAAGTGGTTTAGCTAATCACGCATGAGAAAAGACTACTACCTCTCACACCTACTGAAATACTGAAAGTGTTGCCGCAAGCCTCTTTTCAACAGTTTTGGTATTTTGAGGTTTTCTCCCAGCCCAGAACTCCGAACATAGGCAATAGGGTACTCGTTTCGAAGCTCTCGACGAGACGCATCCAACGGTGGTGGTTTCACTCAATTCTGACCACTCTGCTGCAAGTTATGGCAGAAACAGTGAATTACGGGAGTCACAAACACCCGCACCACGGCTTCTCCTAGCTTACGCACGCACTACAGCAGCTCAAAACAAAGGGGAAGGGGTAGACAACAGTCCTACACATGCATTTCAAGCATCACACACACATACAAGAGCAAAATGAAGATCAAAATCAGCAAAAAAGAGGCAAACTCGAAAATTCAGAAGTGCTCTTTCTTTACAATGGCAAAAAGTTCTTTACAAAGAGTCACTTTTGACTTATATACTAGTGCCCTAAGTTTGGTCCTTTCACACAAGAGACCGGCACTTTATTCACTAAAAGACTAATTTCCTACTATTGTACATGGGTAAATCACTAATCTTCTGTGGGGATGCATCTAGAGGACTCCTCTAGTGCATTTACAACGGAAAATATATACAAGAGTGGTTATGATACAAAAGTTGTGTGTCCAAATCGGAAAAATTTTAGGGTCCGTCTTTTTCTCTGCTTTGTGCGCTCTTTAGCTTTGCAACACTAGCCCACAAACGATGGCCACGGAAGCATGTTTTATATGGATGTTGTGCTCTGACTAGAATCATGTATAGGTGTTTGGCTTATGACATCCCTATTCAACGGGCCCTGATGTGGAATTGAGAAGAGCAATTTAGAGGCCGGACATCCACTGGACCCCCTTCTAAGAAGATGAGAGGAACCGTCCAAGTCCATTGTGCTCAACCACGTGGAGCCACCCTAACACCAGACGTTACCCCACCATCCCGAAGGGTTCGACCCTTCACACTACGACTTCCAAGACATAGCATAGATGGTGCCAATTTGATATTTCCTCCCGTCCCAACTGATCTTGAATTTCCCGGTGGCGCACCCTTGGATGAACTCACGAATGAAGACTTTGAAGAATTGTTAAGAGACATAGATCTTGAGGCAGAAGAGGAACAACAAGTGGAGAATGTTCAAACGCAAGCAACAACCTCCCAAGTACCTGTTACCACAGTTGAAACGGATGAAGATGACGATGAAGATGAAGAATCTGAGGAAGATGAGGAGGACTATGACCATGGGCATCAAGATGAGCAGCAAGAAGTGCTAGAACTTGTAGGTGCACCTGCATACATAGCGCAACTACAAAGGTTATACGATACGATCAAAGCAGTACAAGAAAGGCATCAACTCTCCCTTGCATCAGGCCAAGCCTTGATGCAAGAAATGCTCGTAGATGACGGAGTGGATCAACATTTTATTGACACCCTCAAATTAGTGTCAGAATCTTTAGGAGTTCCGGAGGCTGTCCACACAGCAGTCCGCCAGTCCGTGAGGTATGACAAATGCAGAGTCGACACATTACCACGAGCAGGTAAGACTATCAGGATACCCATCACAGAACCAGAAGTAACCATTGAAACCACAGCTATCCCCACCACCACCCTTGACCTCTCTGCTGAAACTTTTGTTCAGACATCACCCATCTCACCCGAGCACCCCCTTTCCCCATCTTCTCCACCCCCACCACCACCTCCCACCATGGAAGAAACGGTAGTCATCACATCTACCTTCACTTACAACCCAACCTCATCCACATCCTTTTCATTTCAAGAGCCAACCTCACAGGACACCCTCTTCTCTTCCATCACCAATCCCTTGTACACTTCAACCTTTCTGTCCTCCGAACCCATCATTGGCCATCCCATAATTCCGAGTGTGGTTGGAACCCCCGCACCCCCAATACGGGTACCCCCATTCCATGACCCCCACTTCCCATCTGCCCCCTACACCTCATTCAACCTAACCGCACCACTCCAATACCCATCCTTCGTGGAGCAGTCCATCCGCACTCCAATGTCTCAGAGGCACATTCCCCAAATGTTCGCAACAACATCAATCTACACAAACATCACACTCACTTCACCTACCATACCAACTTACATGGTGGCCCCTGTACACACCACTTTGTCTGACCCAATGGACATTTCACCAACCACAGCACCTCTCCCCACAATGCCACCATCTCCCCCTCCCCTACCCCCTACCTCACCACTCACCACGTCATGGGTAGACACAACATTCACTACCCCCATTCCCATTCCCGCTTCCCCTGCATTCCAAACTTTGCATCTGATAATGTAAATAGCACATTTAATACATTACTTCAGTGTGCACATCAACTACAACAAGAATACCATCAATTGGAAGAACATACCTATTGAGGGTTCCAAGGTTCAACACAACATCTAAATAAAGAGCAAATCAAAATTACTCATTTTTCATTTGCACTGATCTTCATTCACAGAGATTCCACTAGATCATATTTGAAAGTTTACCGCAATTTTCCATTCCGATAACTTCTACCGATTCAGAATTACACGGTCACCTTTCAGATTACACATTTTCGAAGATTAACAGGTTTCTTACACACTCACATACACATGAGTTCAATGCGCTTCTGTGCAGATAATTTGAATCTTCCTATTGACTTAGCGAAAATAGAAGATTACAAACAAGAACTCTTGTCTTGCAGACATTTCTGTTCTTTCTTTGATTGACTTAACGCCGCGATTACAGAATTGTAAATATAAAGCTTCATAGATAGAATTCGATACATCACACGAATTATGTCAATCACAGTCTGTATAATGTTTCTTGCAGAACCTGTTTCACTGTCCTCCAAATCCCTATTAAGAAAGCTTCTTCTCCTTACAGTTGTCGCGCTCCCTCCTTTTGTAATGTCTTCTCTCCTTCTTACGACATGTCCCTTTCTATCTCAACATAACCGTCTTTTTCTTTTTATTTTATTAAAATCCAATACACCAAAAAGATATATCTAACTAGATAATATCTACGTTTAACCATCTTTTCTGAATTCAAATTAATCATTCATCTTCCAGATTTCCATGCCTTCAACACCTGGCACAACCCGGTGGGTAATTTTGTCAAAAATTAGACTCGAATTTAGCAATTCCTTGATCATATAAAATTATTTCCTGTGACTGTTTGGAAATATGCACTTCTTCCACTTCAATCTTCCGATTCTGCAAACTATTGACATCCTCCTCTGCACCATCCTGCTTTCCTTGAAAGTCTGCATCAATAATAAACTGCTGCTTCTCAATTAATATGTCCACCTTTTCTTCTAGCTTCCTTTGCAACAACTGTTCCTGCAATTCCTTAATTATCTGTGTCTGTTCTTCAATTTGCTTCTCTTGCTTTGTAATTACACATACTGAATCTTTTTCATACTTTGACACAAAGCATGTCTGCACCTATTCATGCTGAATTTTAAACATACTTATCCAACGACTTTGGAAAACATTCCAAATATCCTGAACATACTTATGCAATTGTTGCTTCAATAATCCTATATCCGACCTTGTCATTAATGTAGCATCTAACTCCACATCTTCATCTTTTAACATCTGCTTTTCCAACTCTTGCAAAACTTGTATTCTTGAATGAAGAATCACTTGTTCCTTCTGCAAGTTAGCATTAAGTACTGAAAAATCCATCATCTCTTTTTGAATTTGTTCTTGCACAGACTTCTGCCATTCTTCAAATTCATGCATAGACCGCTTTATACTAGACAACTCTATCACATATTGCATCTTGTCCTTTTGCAATTCCTTCAACATTCGTACCTTCTTATCCAATGCTTCCTGAAGTGTTTTAGCATTCTTCTGTAAAGACTGATAATCATCCACATTAATAAGTACTTTTGTCTGCTCGTGCTTAGACAATCTTTCCTCTTGCAAAACTAAAAAATCAGAAATTTCCTGCAACCTCTTCTTCATTCCTGGTACATCATAATATGTAGTGTTAATTGATTGGTGCATAATATCCTTCGACATTTTCTCACCTACTGCTTGCAACTATTCCTCCATTCTTCTCTTTTTAGACAACTTAAAAACTGTTCCGAGTACTTTCGGATGCTCAACACCATCTGGCACCTGCAACAGAATATCCTCCTCTATCCCTGCTTCTGGTACATTAGGTTGAATCATCTGGATAATCGATTTCAGCTCTTGTACAGTATAACCTGCGTGAAGAAGATCCTCACACGTCTTTGAAGGTCTATTCATTACTTCTTTCACTACTAGCCGTTCCTGCTCTCGACTCATCAACTCGTGACCATGAAGATTTATCTCCTTTGGCCATACTATCTTTTGACCATCGACTAGCTGCACGAACTCAAATAATGCGGCTAAATATGCTGATAGCCTACTATTTGATTGCATTTTACACCTATCACCAACAAATATCTCACTATGCAGGTGATCATACAACCAATGAGCCCAACTTATTTTTCCACCTGCCTCTACATAAGCCAAAGGTGCAAAATTTTCTTTGGACATATAATCATATTTGATGATAAAACACAACCTTTGCAAATACCATTTTAACTGCTCCCTTCGAACATAACTTGCATTCTTCATCATGTAATACTCTTGTCCCCCTTCTCTGGGTCCAAAATCTTTCTTCAAGGCCTCCTCCAAACACTTTGGGATGACTACATCATCATACATAGGCAACTGAAATAATTCTGCAACTAGTTCCGGTGAAAATTTTACCTGAAGTGCTAATTGACCCTTCGTTTTCCAAATGATTTCTAGCTGGCTCTTTGCATAATAATTGCATCTCGAGCACGCCCATGGCAACATAGCGAACTGAAATAACCCAATCCTTCTGAGCCAATTCTCATTCAGAGAAGACTGTGTATCAACTTCCACTTTAAAGTCTGTGAATGGCTCCATAAGCGTTTGCACAAACTTAGTCGTTGCAGATGGCGTTGATATTTCATCTTCATCCTCCTGTAACAAACTATTACTCTCCTCCGTTGTGGTCTCTTCCTTTCGCACTACAACTTCTCGCTTTCTTATACGCCCTCTCATGGCTCCTGATTCAGGCACCAACACAAAAGACGCGGGAAGAGTCATTATCTTGGAAGCCATAAAGTAGAACTGAAAATACCCGTTCCACAAGTGCGAATGCTTGAACTGCCACTGACCGCAATGATGGATGTACTTACGCACGTAACACTTCATGCGACTCAATAATATTGTAGTATGGATTACCATAAAAATCATCAACAGTCGGTTCCCTCACATATCGATAACCCACTTAACAAATCTTCTACACATGCCAAAAGAATCATGGAACTGAACACTCATACACACTTCAAGAATAAGAAATTGATATTTAAATTCCTCAATACTACATTTTATAATGCAAAAACTTCCAATCATACAATTCTGACAAATTGTATTTTGCAAGATAATAAGTGGTTGAATACTAGCTTTCTTTTCATATTCCCCTCGATGCCTCTGCTCCTTATAGGTCTGCTGACTCGTAATACGTAGTATACTTATTTCCAACACCTCATGGGCTAACCCCTAGCACACCGTTGAACTGCAACTGTAAACCGAGTCTCCATTGTAATCGTAAAAAATTACTTAATGTAGTTTTGGACCAACACGAGGTCAAAAAACACTTTACCACAGATAAAAATGTAGAGAAATAAACTCTTTTACTGTGATGATCACAAACATTGCTGAGGTGATGCTCTGAATTATGAACGACTTGCACCACATTAGCATATAACCAATCCAAATGTGGCGGCTTCCCTTGAAATAATTTCAGCCTAAATCCATTTATTGGCTTGTCCATCCATGTGCCAAACACATCTGCCACTCGAAAAGTGCCTTGACCCAAATCCTGCACAATCTGATATGGGCCCCTGTATCTCAATGTAAGCTTTCCTGGATGGGGTCCTAGCTTAGAATTATACACCATCACCCAATCGCCTTCTTTAAATAACCTAAACTTCACATTTTGATTTACGCAAGCTTGTCTCCACCTTTGAATCACCTCCGTAATATATGCACTTATCAAACGATCCTCCTCAATCTGTAAAAGATATTTACTCCTGTGTTTAACCAACAGCTTAGGCGACATCTTCTCTGCCGTAATCCGCAAACTTGGAACTACAAACTCCATAGGTACTACTACCTCCAATCCATATACCAATCGGAAAGGTGTCATTCCTGTTGTCACTTTAAATGCTGTTCTGAATGACCACAAAGCTGAGTCAAGAAACAAATCCCAATTTTTCTGATTTTCATGCACTAATTTTTTAAGAATATGCATTAAAGTTTTATTCGTGCTCTCTGCCTGCCCATTTGCTTGAGGATGATAGGCTGTAGTCTTTTTATGCAAGATTAAATGAATCCTTGTTAACTCTGAAATCACCTCATTCAAGAAATGAGTACCTCTGTCACTCACCAACTCAATCGGACACCCAAACCTGGTCATAATATTATGATAAAGAAATTTCACCACACTTGCTGCCTTATTATCCTTCAATGCCACTGCTTCCACCCATTTCGTACAATAGTCGGTTGCCACCAATATATATCTATTACCCCGCTGAGTGGTAGGTTTAATAGGCCCCACAAAATCCATGCCCCATTTTTGGAAAGGATCCAGTGGTAATACCGGATGATCAATCATCCGATTAGAATTATTAGGTTGGCCTAACCTTTGGAAAATCACACATCCTTTAGCATACTCATGCGCATCCTTTAACACCGTCGGCCACCACTGTTGGAAACAATGTCATCTAGAACATAGTTCATGGTCTAATATAACTCAGTTTATAGCATGAGTAGAACTCAATCCTACTCCCTCTAAGAAGAAAGGATGCTAACAGCGGCCAGCGTGATAGCATGTATAGCTTTTAAATAAGCTCCTTGTACAACCAAAATGTGATGGGCGTGTGGCTACGTTGTCTGTCTCTTATCCGACCCACCAGGGTTCAAATCCCCTTGGCGACAACGCGTGGCATCTTTTACTTCTGCATTTCAAATAAAACAAACGTCGGATTGCAAAAGCACACGAACGGCGCTCAATTCAAGTTCGTGTATGATTTTCAAAATACGATACAAGCTTTATGCTTTATTAGAAGCGATCGTAGCTTTTCATAATAGCTTTTGGAAGAGAAGCTCTACTATATAATAAGAGCATGCTTTGTTGTTTAATCATCCTTCACCTAGGATCAACACAAGCTTTCTAGAGCTTGGACCTCAGTAGAGGTGGTGTTTCTTCTAGCACATGGGGCAGCCATGGTGCTAACTTGAAGCATGTTGAGGAGCAGCTATGGAGTTCTTCTTGGTGATTCTTCTTGGAGAAGATGAAGGGTGTGCTCACACTCTACCTCATGGAGAGGAGGTTATCTCTTGTTCATGGCAAGAAGACTTGGTCATTAGCAGCTTGATGGTGAGGATCGCCCATCTACAGGATGTATTTGAAGATTGTCTTCTACAGGAAGATGTTAGGTTGAAGATTATCTTCTACAAGAAGATGTCTGGCTACTTCAAAGACATTGGATGGGACCATCTACATGGCGTATTTGAAGATCATCTTCTACAAGAAGATGTTAGGTACTTGCATAAAGTCCTGTAGATAAGGTTCAAACACTTTATGCGCCACGTAATTGAACGATGGCGGTCCATTCTTCAAGCCAAAACTCATGACAATAAACACATAAGCGCCAAATTCTGTAATAAATGCTGTTTTATGCTGATCCTCCTCAGCTACACTGATCTGATTATAACCAGAAAATCCATCCAAAAAACTATACATTTCATGGCCTGCTACTGCATCCAACACTACATCACAAAACGGCATAGGAAACGGGCTGTAACCGTTGCCGCATTTAACTTTCTATAATCAACACAAATTCTGAGCTTCCCATTCTTTTTGGGGACCACTATGATGGGAGATAGCAAAGTCACCTGATTCACCAGTTTGATAAATCCAACTACCAATAA
This sequence comes from Ceratopteris richardii, assembly GCA_020310875.1. Taxonomy (NCBI): domain Eukaryota; kingdom Viridiplantae; phylum Streptophyta; class Polypodiopsida; order Polypodiales; family Pteridaceae; genus Ceratopteris; species Ceratopteris richardii. The sequence continues at coordinate 195,217,268 of CM035418.1, forward strand.
TTTATCAATTTCTTCCTTCACCTGTTTAGCAAAGTTAGGATTCATTCTATATCTTTGCTGCGCCACAGGTACTGCATCCGTCTTCAAATTAATCCTGTGTTGATGCAACTGCGGATCTATGCCTTTTACTTGAGTATAATCCCAAGCAAACACATCCACATACTCTTTAAGCAGGCAAATAAGATCCTCCTTAAACTTTCCTTCCAATGTTTTACCAATCCACACCATCTTGGGTTCAGCCTCAATTCCTAAATTAACCTCTTGAAGCTCCTCCTCCTTCACCCGCATAGAACCTGCATACTTCTGATCATACACCCTTTCCGCCCACGTAATTATCTCTTCCTCCTATTGCTCCATCTGCTGCTGCATCGGAATGTCCATACGTTGATCAAATATCTTTTGTAACTGGGCACCTGGCACCTGTTTACCAGGAACTGGCCCTTCTACATTTGGCCCACCACTATGATCCTTACTTAATACTCCTGCAACATCGACTTCTAATATTGGCACCACCGTTGGGTTTGCTTGCAAAAACTTTTCCTCTTCATCATCTTCAATCTCATATGCTAAATTAATAGTCTGAGCCATGAGTGGTTTCTCTTGTACCAACATATTTTTTCGTCCACGCATAGGAATCATCAATTGCTTTTTACCTTTGGTAATCATTACTACATTCAAGCCCCAATCCTGCTTGACTTTGGCGAGTCAAAACCAAGGTCTCCCTAACAACATATCATACGGATACGCAGACTCAGACATTCGGATGACCACAAAATTGACCATAAATGTCATGCTAGAGATGATAATTTGTTGTTGCTTCAGAATGCCAACCGGCTGTACTCGTGTTTGATCCGCCATCTTTACCTAAAAAGGTGCTGGAGCCAATACCCCTCTTCCCATTTCAATAAAAATATGCTCAGGTAATATGTTTACCCCTGATCCTCCATCAAGCAACACTTCTGCGAATCGCCGCTGGTTGTACTGCACCTGAATTACTGGTACTACAAAATCCACATCTGCTGGATCAATACTGTTGGCCGAGATTGAAGGGATCGACCTAATTTCGGGCTCGGCATGATACCCAAGTAGCTTTCTCAACAATTTCTCTCAAAACACAGGTACCAAAGATAACAGTTGATCCAAGGACAACTGTAACGGTGAGCTAATGAGTTCATCAAACCATTCATTTGCCAAGCCTTGCTGACTCGGAGCCTTATCCCGCTCCATTATGGGAGGTATCAATTTCACACCCTGTTGTTGCTCGGTCTGACCTCCACACCTCGCCTAATTAGGAGACTCGTCTCGAACCTGCTTCAAAACCTTGTCTCGGATTTGCCTTTGTTCCTGCCAATCAATAGGGCCTTTATTCCTTGATCTTATAACTGCCAACACTTCAACCTCTTTACCTTTTCCACATTGTTTACAATCACACTGCCATTGGTTATTATTCTTAACGTGCATTCGATCAGATGTACTGGGTGCATCATGGGCTCTATCCGCTTGATCTGGCCATTCTATCAGCATTGCATTCGCCTGAGCTGCCTGCTGCCCCTGTTGTTGATGTTGTCCCTGTTGATTATGCTGATTATACCTAATAACGAGTATACCTCTTTCTTCACGATGCTTTATCCACAAAGGGCAATTCGGCCCTATCCAATGATCGGGAGCTGAACAATATCCACAAGGCATTACTCTTGGTGGTCGACCTTGGTGATTGCCTTGTTGGTTGTTCCCTTGCTGATTCCCTTGATCTCTCCATTGGGGTCTTACTTGTTGCTGTCTTTGAAAATTACCTCGCCCTTGGATAGGAATAGCCTGATTGGCCGTGTTGACAGTATACGGGAAGAAGCAAGTACGGACACACATGCAGATCTAGCACTAAGGCAACCCTTCATTTTTTTCAAAACCCTTACATCATTTTAAAGTGATTCTCATCACTAAAAACCCCTGTAAATACCATTTTCACCTTTTTGTAGCTCCATTTTGTAGAAGCCGAGGAGTCCTCGAGCTTGAGGAGCCTTAGAAGTAGTTGCCTGCCAATTTTCATATTTTTTAGATCTCGTTTGAGCCCTCAAATAAGCCCTGGAACCTAATTTTTAACTAGGCCGGACACTAGGTCTGGACAGGGCCAAAGCTAGTCAAAAACTATAAATAGAGCTAGAGAGCTCATTTTTCGGGAGGCTTCTTGTAGTTTTGAGCTTGTATGAGAACTTTGTTGCAATAGAAGTGATTCCATTGTCTTACTCTCTTTGTTCTTGCCGTGTGCGTGCGTGTGCGTGTATGTGTGTGCATGCTTGTGTGCTTCTCACTCACGCACTTGTGCTTCCACTTGCTCGTGGTCTTCATACCATCCTCACGTCTTCGCGGATTGACATTAAAGGAGGTGCTACTCATCACTGAGCTACACCAAATTTTGGCACCGTTGCCGGGGATTCGAGCTTTGAGGACGAGCGTGTGATGGTAAGACGTAGAGAGGACGCGTTGGAATGGTAAGTAGTTGGTAAATTTCTGATTTTTCTCCATCTCCATCTCCATCTTCACCTCCTTCTCCATCTCCACCTCCACCTCCTTCTCCACTACATATTCCCTCTTCCTTGTCATTCCCCTCATTTGTTGTGTGCGAGTTTGAGAGAGAGCGAGCGTGTGTGTTCTTGTTTTGTGTGTTTTTTGCATGTTTCTTGCAGGTGGCAGCTCCATCATCATCTCCAGCAAGCTCAGCAGGTACGGAATCTGTCTGCACAGTCCCCGAGGCGTTGAGCTCGAGCTATCGCGACACTCCGAAAACTTCACCCAATCACGATTCTGAGTGCACCACGACACTGCGCAGGCCTAGAGCTCCCAGGATCACTAGACAGAACAGAAAAATTCACCATATCCCGAGCTATCGCGACACCTCAAGGTATCGCGACACTCACGACCTATCGCGACACCTCACGACCTATTGCGACACCTCACGAGCTATCGCGACACTTCGACCTATCGCGACACCTCACGAGCTATCGCGACACTTCGACCTATCGCGACACCTCACGAGCTATCGCGACACTTCTCACCTATCGCGACACTTCCCACCTATCGCGACACCTCGACCCATCGCGACACCTCCCACCTATCGCGACACCTCGAACCGACCTATCGTGATACACGGCCTTTAACACATGAAAAATTTAGGGTTATTTTTGAGTGATTGGAAGGGTAGTTGAGCTTAATTTTAGGCACCTTGGTATAACTTTAGAACCTTGGAAGTGGGCAAAAGACCTAGAAACCAGAGAGGGATCTCCTGAACCCTGAGAGCCTGTTTTGACACTTTAGTGCCTGAATGGTCATAACTTGACCATACGAACTCCGATTGACGAGATTTTGGTCTCGTTGGAAAGCTCGTTGAGAATCCTACGTGGACCCTTAGGTTGTCTCCAAAACGGTACTCCAAGCCACCCCCTTTCAGATGGTATTTGGCCAAAACGCCGTGCTACCTTTGGACTTCTTAATACCTACATTGAAAGTAGCACAAGAGCACGAATGGACGGGTCATGAACTCTCCTCTAGACTTTTTGACCTTGAACGATTAGGAGAAACAAGATTGAGAGCAGCTACAGGGATATATGCAGCCAAGAAGAGACAGAAGGCATACTTTGATGCCCATGTGAAGGATAAGGGCTTGAAAGCAGGAGATCTAGTTTTAGTCTACACATTGAAACAACACGCAAGGAAGCTAGAAAAAAGAGGCTACGGACCTATGATCATCAATAGGATCTCCACGAGTGGAGCAGTACAACTAGCCACTTTAGAGGGGGATGTTCTCCCAAACTATATTAGCGGATGCAGAGTCAAGCTGTATCAGGAACCCCTCACGGAGGAAATGCTAAGTCGACTCAATACTGCTAAGCAACGTAAAGAGGAGGAAAAACGAATTCGAGAAGAAGCACAGGCAGAGGCCTTAGAGCGTATCAGACGAATGAAGTTGAGGAGACGAGGGAGGGATCAGCCTATGATTGACACTCAAGAGTCTCCAGGCTACCACATGGCCATGTGTGAGGCTTCAGGTGAACGTACCCATAAGATGGTGGACCGACGACCTTTTGTGACCCTAGAAATAGGACAAAGAGAGAGCACAACAAGCGTGAGAGCTTTAATTGATTCAGGAGTAGCCACAAGTGCAGTTCGGCTTTATTATTGCCAGCAGTTGCAATTGGAGGTAAAACCCCTAGAAGCATATCTGATAGGATTAGGAGGTGTTGAAACCCCTTGCATGGGAGAGGTGGATCTTCCCCTCTACATACAAGAGGTCCTCATGCCAGCAAAAGTGCTAGTGTGTGAAGACGAGGATCTAACCGAACCTCTTGTCTTAGGCCAAGACTGGATCTATGATCACGCAGTCAACCTCAACCTAAGAAGTGGACTTCTTCAGGCTTGGGTAGGCCAAAGCCGTCTCACGATTGAATTAGAAAATCAAGCACTCAAACCAATAGAACAGGCACCAACTCCTGGTCGCTCCAGGAATCCACATGAAGATAACAATGTTGTTCTTGTACAAACTTCTATGGTGCAGAGGATTGTCAATCTTGTTGAAGGTACAGGAGCCAATAAGGAGTCCCTAACTGATCCAAAGAAGATTCTAAACGAGCAGACCGAACATCACTCGACACGAAGGAGGCTGCTGATCAAGAGGCAGGAGCGCCAACTCGTGCAACACGGAGCACCTCGTGGCGCGAAGCAGATCTGGATATGCAAGGATGGAAAACCCACAACTCTGATAGCAGACTCTCAAGGTGACAAGAAACGAGCCTCACCATCAAGGAACAAAGTGAAGAAGCCCCCTAGGATAACCCCTAGGCATACCATTTCTATTTGGGTTCCTAAGCGGTCAATGAAGGCCATCCCTAATGCTAGACAGATATGGGTGCCCAAGGCCTGCTTACAAGCCCAAATTACTTCACCTTCAGGCACTAGGTTGAAGCAACTTTCACAAGCACTCGTGGCCAACAAATCAGAAAATGAAAAGATACCTACACCTCTCACTGTCTCCACTCCCATCAACCCTAGGAATGTCTGGAAATGGGTACCCAAAAGGTCCCAAATACATCACACTCTCATCCAGAAATCTTCACCTGGTGTGACTCTAGCACAATGGTGAGTACCAACGTGAGAAGATTCACCTCATAATTGTCAATCCGTGAGACGTGAGGACTAGTATGAAGACTATGAGCAAGTGAAGGCACAAGTGCGTGAGTGAGAAGCACACAAGCATGCACACACATACACACACACGCGCATACAAGGCAAGAACAAGGAGAGGAACAATGGAGTTCTTTGCATTAATCAAAAGGTCTCTTACATAAGCTCAATTCACCAACAATCCAACCCCAAAAATGAGCTCTCTAGCTCTTTTTATAGTTTTTTGACTAGTTTTGGCCCTGTCCAGACCTAGTGTACGGCCTAGTTAAAAATTAGGTTCCAGGGCTTATTTGAGGGTTCAAACGAAGTCTAGAAATTATGAAAATTGGTACGATGGTACTTCTAATACTCCTCAAGCTCGAGGACTCCTCGGCTTGCACAACATGGAGTCTATTCTACCAAAAACGGGATTTACAATGTTTGTGTAGTGATCAAAATCACTTGAGTTGTACATAATCCATGGGAAAAAAATGATTTGGCCTTGTTGCCGTATTGTGCATGACTCCTCTGTTGCTTTGTATGCCAACACGCCCCCCTCCCTAGCGTCTGTCGCCCCTGACAGACCTTTGTTCTCTCGGGTGGTCGATATAATATTGGATGACATTGGTGGCCAGTTCATGTTCTCCTATCCTTAAGCCTCTTGCTAGATCAGCTTCCAATGCATCCCAATTGATTGCACCAGGGGTCTCTGGTTGCGGGGTGGTGTAGTACTCTGAGTACATTGCTTGTTCACAAGCAAAAAGTTGGAGCAGATGTGTTGGCTTTGGTGCGAAAATCTCCGAGTGATACTCCCAGAAACCTGATCTGAACATTTCTTCGAAGGTCTGTTTGTAGCAGGCAGGGAGGTATTTGATGCGTGCATGCCAGGCGTAAGCCACACGAATACTGGGGGTGGTGCTCATGTCATACACCAAGTCGTAATTTCCATTGCTAGACCCCGGGAGACGTACCTGTGGTGCGGCTGCATTTCTAAAAGTCTTCAGGACTACTTGCATCATATCTAAGATTTTAAGCATCATTTGCGCTGCTACATCTTGCATGGGCTTCAAGCGCGGCATCCAGTGGCGAATGGTTCCCATCATATATGCTACCGACGGTGGTCCCTGTGGTGGCGCAATGTACGGGTAGTTCAGCCATTCCTTGCATTGCGCGTTGTTCTGTACCTTGATATTGAATGCCTTCCAAGACCTGCGGCGTGGGACTGGACCGTAGCATGGATTGTATAGGAGGTGTAGAGGCGCATTGTTCCATGTGCGTAGCATTTCTGGATATGTCTCTAGAAGTTTCTGCCGCCAGGTGGGTTGACGAATTTTGCCTTTTTGCACCTCTGGAGGAAGGTCTTCGGGTTGAAATTGGGTTGCAAAGGTAGGAATCTGACCCGTGACTCTTTGTATTTCTGCATTATAATCAGCCAAGATAATATAATACGGCCTGTATTGGAGTTCAGATGAGAGGATCAGGCGTCTCGATGACAGGTTCTTGAAGTAAGCTGATTGTAACACAGTTTCCTCTATGACCCTCATGGCCTGATTTTGCACTACTATGCGCTCTTCGTGCGAACTCCCGATTTCCTCCACTTGACGTAGCCATGGGGGCCGTGGTGCCTCGAATGTGTCCTGCGCTTCTTCTGTTTGTTGGCCTCCTGGGAATGGTTGCGGATCGTATTCTTCGTCAAACGTTTGTTCCACAGGAATTTGCACCATATCTTCGTCCGTGGGAGCCTCTGGAGGGGAAGATGGTCTCTCATACTGTAGTAGACGTGTTTGCAATTCAGTGACCTATTTCTGGAGATCTTTTATGGCCTCTGCGTCTGTGAGAAGTGAAGCCGCGGAGGGGGTGGTTGGAGAGGCTGCTGTTGGTCCTTTTTGGTGTTCCTGCTTCAATTGTCCCAGTTCCTCCGATAGTTTATCATGTGCTTCAAGCAGCATGGCATAGTCTTCCAATATGATCTTGATATTATCGGGGGTCACTGCTTGAAACTTGGATGGGCTGATGGGTGCCCCCGGTGTGCTCTCAATAGCTACCTCCAAGTTCTCTTGATTTTGTACTTGCAAGCGTCTATTCTCTTCCTGAGCGGTCGCAAGATGGCGTTTGAGTAGAGCCATATTTCGCTGAAGTTTTGAGTTGCGTTCCAGCTGTGTCCGTAGGTGACCTTCTACCACCTGTATCGCTTCCTGATCTGTGTTCTGTAACTGTACCTCCAATATGCCATGAGCTTCTTGGAGAGTTTGGAACTGTGTGTGGAGGCGAGCATTTTCCTCTTCTAGTGCCGCAAGGCGGTGCTGTAGTGTCTCTGAGTGCTCGTGCAGGCGTTCGTTTTGTTGCTGGAGCTGAATGTAATCTGTCCTTAAATTTGATATACAAGCCAGCATGGTGTCCAATGCATTTCCTATAGATGAGTGGGTGGTGTTTACAGTGGGAGATGCATGGGAAGGGAATTGGGGAAGGGGAACAGTGAATGATGTGTCTATGGAAGTCGTGTGTGTGAGTGAAATTGGTGGAGGGGGAATGGGAGGAGGTGAAATCGTGGGGGGAGGTGCCATGGGTGGTGAAATGTCCATACCTTCAGGAGTGGGTGTGAGTGTGGGATCTGCCATATACATTGGGATGGTAGGTGGTGTGTGTGTGGAAGTGGTGAATAGATGCGAAGTGGGGTGGGAAGCTGAAAAGACAGGAAATGGTTGAGACCCTGGTTGAAAAGCTCTAGCAAGGAGGTCATGGAGGGATTGTAGAAATGGAGAGAGAGAGGTCGGGGGTTGAGGTCGTAAATTTGAGGAGGGCTGGAAGGGTTGCGTGGTAGCAGGGAAACCCATGAATGTGGATCTAGGGTCAGGATGACCTATGGCTGAGGGCATGGGTGATGGTTGCCCTAGGGTAGGCTCTAGGAGCGGTTCGGTGGATTGTGTAGTGATGGGGGTTGCTTCAAAGATTGGGTTATCAGTGGTAGAGAATAGGGTGGAACTAGAGATGGGAGTACGGAAGATGAAGGTTGGGTCAGTGGGTTGAGTGGTCGAGGTGATTTCCACTGTTTCTGCTCTAGGAGGTGATGGTGGGGGTGTGGGTGGTAGTGGTTCGGTGGACTCCTCATGGGTGACTGGGTGCTGTTGGCTAGCCGTTTCGGTTGCTTGGGAGGTTGTCCTGATAGGTTTAGATGTAATAGTTGGCTCTTCTGCAACTGTAATGGGAATCTGGATATTCTTCCCTGAGCGTGGTCGTGTCTGGAACCTTCGTGGGTCATATTGAACTGGAGACCTCTGAATGGCAGTGCGCACTGCTTCCACTACCCCATATGTTTCTGCCATCAATAAGAGACCTTCCCTATACTCTGAGTCCACTCCTGCTTCTTCCAACAACTGAGTCATGAGTACTCTGCTACTCTGTTCGGTGAGTAGTTGTTGCGATCGCACTCTTTCCATAATTTGATACAGCCTTCGGAGTTCTGCTGTATAGGCTGGGGCTTCAGTGGTCTCCTCTTCATACGCTCCTTCTTCTTCTAGGTGTCCTTGTTATTGACCTTGCTGAGCGTCACTCCAATGTACATGTCGACCGTCTGTAGACTTTCTTCTTCTTCGTGAGGATGTGCCTTGTTCCTCTGCCTCTGAATAAAACTCCACATCGGAGAATTGTGTACTTTGTAGGAATGCTTCGAAGTCTTGGGGGTCCATTCCTTCAGCATCTCCAGTGGCAGCAAATTCGAATTCAGGTGGAACAGGAGGAGCCGATGGGGTAGCTTGTGTCGTAGTGTCAGATCCCGACCTGGGTATCCTAATGGTAAAGGGAGGTACAGTGGCCTCCCTTCGTGGCGATACCTCAGGAGTAGTCAGAACTTCCCTTGTCTGGACACAAGGGATCGCACCCCTCATGCGCTTGGATTGATGTGTGGACGTCTTGAGCCTTTTAAACATTTGTAATTGTGCCCAAGTTAAGGCACGTTCAATGGGGACATCGTATGCTAGGCACCGGTAAATAATGCGTGTGATTGCACAGCATCCGTTCACCACTAATTTCCTAGAAGACCGTTTGTTTGCTTCATACAATTGATCTATAATCCATACCGGTAGCTTAATGGGTAACGCACCTGCTTCCGCTAAGTAGAGAGCGAACCAGATTCTCTTGTGTGGTTGTGTGAAGCAGTCTTGGCCGGGAAAGGCGAAATGTTGCATGCACATGCGGAGAGGGATGGACACGTTTGGTGTGAGTGCTGCCATATCTTTAAGCTTCAATAGTTTCCTATCCTTCATGTTGGTGGGAACAAGAGCATCCTTTTCAGAGGGTACATGCGTGCCATGCATATTCAAAGCGTCGCTTACCAACTCCACAGTAAGTTCAAACCTCTTCAACTCGTTGTTGCCCAGCAAGGAGGGAAGAACAAATGATCCGGGTTTGTCCTTTTCTTCATTAGCTTGTAATGTGGAGACCAAATAGTAGCATCGGAGGAGATCTGGTTTAGGTAGTGGGGCTTCAAAGTATTCTGCTAGCCCTGCTCGTTGCCATATAGTCTGGAGATCCTCGGTGTTCTGTAAGGTCTCAAACTCCTTGGAGAAAAATTGGAATCGAACCCATGATCTGTCATATTCGCACTTAGACTCCCAGATATACTTGGCCTCTCCTAATGGACCTGGCATGCCATTGAACCAATGAGAATTGGCGTGGACTCTTTCCGTGATCCCTGTAGGTGGATCCGGCACCGGGATTTGCTGAAGGTGCTGCAGCTCCACTGGTCGTTCAGTTGGTGGCACATCCACAGGTAGACTATCCACATCAATTCCTGCAGTAAGTATCCCTACTTGTGAGCCCGAACCTGTCGCTTCTGCCATTTTACTTCTTGCCTTCTGATTCTGTGAGAATATAGAATCATGTGTTAACATCGTAATGGACAGAATAAATCCGTTGTTGTCCCCGTTACAACATTAACATGAGGTAGATGGTGAGTTAGTGGTTAGTAAGTGCACGAAGACAGTGTGTGTAGTTAATGCTTGGGTATTCCTAGGAGACTAATGCAGTTAGTAAGTGGGGGTGAATTTACAAATTGGGGTCGGGGGGTTTATTACAGGTCTTAAGCTGCCAAATGCAGTGGATGGGTTTTTCCTTTGGTTTCGTAGAGACGCTAGAGAACATTATAGGTGTATCAGCTTGCACATGAGGCCTTTTAGGGACCCATTTACAAATGATTCTGTTCGTGCTCATGGGCCTTGGTGTGTTCGTGAGTGTTGAAAACGAGTGGATGCCGGTTGTGCGAGTGAATGGGTTACGCTGTATAGGTTGTGGCTTCAGCGTAGCTATTTGCGCCTGCAAGCAAGCCTTAGGCACCCAAATTTGTCTTGATTGTGGGTCAGCCTTCATCGACTTCTTGGGCACCCAAATAGATTTCATGTTAGCAGAAGAATTTTCGAAAGACTTCTTATTAGTGTCGCGTTGTTGGTTATTAATAAGAGACTTAGCCCGTGTAATTGGCTGTGGTGCCACCGGTTGTTCGCCTTTCCGCACCCACACATGGTTTACTTTCTGGGACATTCTGCTGCGCAGGTACTTTTGATCTCGGACATAGGTAGTACTCTGCTTCTTCTGCCTTTGATCCACCTTGGGTTGTTGCCTCCTTCTGGCCTTTGGAAAAGAAGGGAGTTCCGTTGCATCCCTGACTCCTTTTTTGCGAATATCATTCCTCTGCAACACATGGTTTTGGACAAGAACAGCATGGTCATCTTCATGTGTACCCCTGGAAGGACCAGGAGTCTGTGCCTTTCCTAGTTCCTTGAGTGCTCCATTGTCTAATTCTACTGTAACTCGACTATGATTGACCCAAACCTGGAGAAGTCCACTTCTTAGGTTTAGATTGACTGCTTGGTCATAGATCCAATCTTGACCCAAGACAAGAGGTTCAGTGAGATCCTCATCTTGACACACTAGTACTTTAACAGTCATTTCCTCATCATGAATGTAGAGGGGAAGATCCACCTCGCCCATGCAAGGGGTTTCCACGCCTCCCAATCCTATGAGATATGCTTCCACAGGATTGACAGTTAACTGTAACTCTTGACAGTAAGACACTCTAACAGCACTAGTGGCTGCGCCTGAGTCAATCAAGGCTCTTACGTTCCTTGCACTCTTTCCTTGTCCTATATTTAGGGTTAAGAAAGGACGTCTATCAATTATCCTATGCGAGCTTGTTCGTGCAACTTCACACATGGCCATGGGATATCCTTGATCTGCATAGTCATTTGCTCTAGGCTGATCTCTACCTTGCCTTCGTAACTTCATCCTTCTGATGCGTTCTAAAGCTTCTGCTTGAGCCTCTTCTCGAACTCGCTTTTCTTCCTCTTTACGTTTCTTAGCAGTGTTGAGTCGGCTGAGCATTTCCTCCGTGAGGGGTTCCTGATACAACTTGATTCTGCAACCGCTAATATAGTTTGGGAGAACATCACCCTCTAACGTGGCTAATTGTACTGCTCCACTCGTGGAGATCCTATTGATAATCATAGGTCCGTAGCCTCTCTTTTCTAGCTTCCTCGCGTGTTGTTTCAGTGTATAGACTAAGACTAGATCTCCTGCTTTCAAGCCTTTATCCTTCACATGGGCATCGAAATATGCCTTCTGTCTCTTCTTGGCTGCATATATTCCTGCAGCTGCTCTCAGTCTTGTTTCTCCTAATCGTTCAAGGTCAAAGATCCTAGAGGAGAGCTCATGACCTGTCCATTCGTGCTCTTGTGCTACTCTCAATGTAGGGATCAAGAAGTCCAAGGGTAACACAGCGTTTTGGCCGAATACCATTTGAAAGGGGGTGGCTTGGAGTACCGTTTTGTAGGCAACTCGGTATGCCCAAACAGCATGGTGTAACTGTTTGTCCCAATCAGAGCGTTTAGTGTTCACTAATTTCGTCAGTACATTGCATAAAATCTTATTAGTGCTCTCAGCTTGTCCATTAGCTTGAGGGTGATAGGGGGCAGACTTCTTGTGTATTACCAGGAATTCTTGGAGTAGATTTTCAATCACTTCGTTCAAGAAGTGAGTGCCTCTATCACTTACTAGTTCTATAGGTAGCCCATATCTTGTGAACACATTCTCAAACAAGAATTTAGCAGTTGTCTGAGCATCGTTCTTTGTCGTAGCCTTTACCTCTACCCACTTGGTGAGATAATCTGTTGCAACAATGATGTATTCCGCATGAGAACCTTTAGCTGAGGGATTAATAGGACCTACGAAGTCTATTCCCCACTTAGAGAATGCACGTCCACCCATCATAGGTTTCAGTGGCATCTCATCTTTGCGTATAGGATACTGAGTCCTCTGACAGACATCACACCGTTTCACATAGGTATGTGCATCCATGTGAAGGGTAGGCCACCAGAACCCCGCAAATAGTATTGCCTTGATCACCCGATCTGGTCCAAAGTGTCCTCCTGCTACACCTTGGTGAGCAGTTTCTAAGATCTTAAGATATTCACTTTCATGGATACATAGCCTCAGGTAACCATCTTTACCACGCTTGTATAGATTATCACCAATAAGTGAGTAATCCAGGGCTTCTTGTTCTAAACTCCTTTTCCTAGCCAGAGTCATGTCTGGAGGGAATGCTTTCGTCCTTAGGAAGGATACTAGTGGTTCACTCCAATCTGGCACAATGGATACTTGATAAAGAGTGGCGTGTTCCACAGGTGGCTTAGTGCAACAGATTGGGCATTCCTTGCACAACTTTTGGACATCCGCTTCCATAGTCGGCCAATGCACTCCGAGTCTTCTTAGTGTCTGGAAAGTTCGTTGCTTTGAATGGTGTTGCTCTAGTGCACCTACATGTGCTAATTGCAACCATTTAGCGTACTCATCCTCTTCTACGCAGCAAGCCAAGATCCCTTGGTCTGTGTGCTTGTACATACTTCCTGCCATGATGTGGTACTTTTGGGCTTTTACGACTTCTCTATTCCGTGTGTTTACCACTGGATGGTTAGGCCCGTAAGTCAATACTGGTACCAATGGCTTAGCCCACTACGGTACAACTTCCAAATTAAACAAGTAAGCATCAGGAAGGTCATCTGACACTCCTTGTGGGGCTTCTCCCGATGTGAGCCTAGAGAGATGATCAGCTCTCAAATGAGTCCTACCTTTCCTTACCATAACTTCAAAGTCATATTCCATGAGCAAGAGAAACCATCTCACTAATCTTCCTGTATTGCATGGCTTGTTTACGAGGTATAGCAATGCCTGATGATCAGTAAAAAATTTAAACTTATTTGCAAGCAAATAGTGTCTAAATTTCTTAACTGCATATACCATGCCTAAGCCTTCTCTCTCTGTAGTGGTGTAGTTCCGTTCAACCGCATTCAATTGTCTACTGGCATAGGCAATTGGAAGATCCATATTACCTTCACCAGTAGGTTGTGCAAGCACACATCCAATAGCATAATTGGATGCATCCACATGAACATGGAATGGCTTATTCCAATCTGGTGTGGTCAAGATTGGTGCTGAACATAATCTTCGTTTAAGCTCCTGGAAGGAATTCTCACATTCATCCGTCCACTCAAAATTAGTCAGAAGTCCGTACATGGGCTTTGCAATGACAGCATACATGTGTATAAATCGTCGGTAATAACCACAATGCCCCATGAAAGCTTGTACTTCCTTGACATTCTTTGGCCTAGGTAGCTCTGCTATGGCTCTCACTTTTTCTTCGTCGGTAGATATGCCATTCTTTGACACTATGTGTCCTAGAATCTTGCCTTGCCTGACCATAAAAACGCACTTTTCTAGGTTCAGGCAGACTTGATATTCTCTACATTTGTCAAAGATTTGTCTGAGTTCAGGGATATGGGCTTGTCTAATGTTGGAATGAGCACAAAGATCATCAACGTAGACTTCTAAACTCTTCCTCAGGAACTCCTTAAACACATGGCACATCAGCCTCTGGAAGGTAGCTGGTGCATTGGTAAGCCCAAATGACATTACTCTAAAAGCAAAAATGCCCCATTCTGTGGCAAAGGCTGTCTTATGTTGATCCTCTGGGGCTATGGCTACTTGATTGTAGTCCGAAAATCCATCAAGGAAGCTGTACACTTCCTTGCCTGCCACTCTTTCTAAGAGATGTTCTGTGATGGGAAGCGGATAGTTATCTCGAATTGTGGCTGCATTAACCTTTTTCAAGTTAATGTACACACGCAGCTTGCCATTCTTCTTGGGCACCACTACGATGGGGGATACCGATTCAGTGTGCTCAATTTCATAGATAAATCCAGCTTCAACCAATCTATCTATCTCTTCTTTGATCTTAGCAGCGTAATTATCGTTATAAGTATAGGGCTTTTGCTTAGAGGGTTTAGCATCTGAGGTCATGGGGATAGTGTGTGAGCATATATCGGGGTCAACACCTTTCAAATCCTTGTAACTCCAAGCGAATACATCTCTGTATTCTCTTAGCAAGGCTATCAACGCATGCTCTTCTTCCTCTGTTAGGTCATGGCCTATGTACGTGCATCTCTCCTCTCCTTCTTCTAGGGCCACAACTATTTTCTTGGTGGTTTCTTTGTTATCATAGGCCTCTCCTGATTGTGCCTCTCGTTTAGGCATTCTTATCATGACTCTCCTGTCATCTATCTCATACTTCTTAAAATTTTCTGGGACCTCAAACAAAGATTCTTCCTCTTCTGGTGAGGCTTCTCTCTTCTTTCGTTTCTTTCCTTCTTCCTTCGGGGTCACATGTGTTGCTAATCTTACATCATTTGTAACCTCTCCATGCCTCTGGGGTTGAAATTCTACTTCATGGAAGTATTCTTCATCTGATGCAAATGGTGGATCCATAATGATTGACTCTAGATCGGAGTCACTTGCATCCTCAAATGCGTTAGGGCTAGGTTCGCATTCTTCTAGAACTGCCTCTCCCATGATTGGCTCTATGGAGAAGACTGAAATGTCATAGCCATCCTCATCACAGTGAGGTGTCCATTGTTCTTCATTGATGGCTACGTCCATTGTTGCTAAAATTTCTGCCCAACCATGAGGTTCAAATTCTTCGTCTGGAAAAACTACAGGTGCATAGGCTGGGTCTTGGATTGATCTATGGGTTTCTTTCGCACCTACCTCTCTGGCTTTCTCTCTCTTCTCTTCTTCTACTGCTACCTTGCACATCCATAAGTGAGTGTCTTCATGCATCCATGAGGATCGAGACCCTATGGAATGCACCGATTCTGTATCATCTTTGGCTCTATGGATGGGATTCCATTGGATAGGAGGGACATCTCTATGAGAATAATCCTTGAGATTGACTTTGGTCGTAACACCCAAGTGTTGCAAATACAAGGAGTTGGTTCCCCAATCCTGTACCACTTGCAACTGTCGCATAAATGGTCTTCCCAAAATCATCTCATAGGCATGATTTTTGCTGAAGTCACATATAGCAAATGTATGCTCAAACTCGACACCACAAGTGGTGAGAGTTATTCCTTCTAGCAATCCTAGGGGTCTCTCTATGTGACCATCGGCCATCTGCAATTTCATTCTCGTTGGCCTGAGTGCCGGCTTGCCCCAACGCTTCCATAGGGAAGTAGTAGCAATTGCAACTCCTGCACCTGAGTCCAAAATTGCCTTGGTGGTGTACTCCTGGTAGGTGATGGGAAGATAGGTGTTCCCTTCTTCACCTTCACACATATCTCCTATCTTATCCAAGGGAATTTCTGGCACTGTCCTATGGGATCCTACCTGGGAACGAGGTTTTGCTATTTCTGGTACTTGTTTGGCGACATGTTTCCATAATTCAGGTCTAACCTTGAGTAGCTCTTCTAACTTGAGATTACACTGCACGTTAGTGTTCTTCACTACCTCTGTGTTCCTAGGTATGACTGAATCTTCGTTTCTTACCATGACTGTAGGTGCTCTCATACAGGTGGACTTTGCTTCCCATGGTCCTGTGAAGTGGGGTAACTCTTGTATGGAATTAGATTCAAAGTCCAATCTCTCGTGAGATTGAGTACTCTCATGTTCCCCGTAAATAGATGGGATGTCTTGTGGGAATTGGTCGTGTGCATCATCCACAAGTTCAAAGGGAGGGGCGACTTCACTTTCGTTATCCCATTTGTCTTCTTGAATCTCTCGTAGGAAGTCTGGTGCAAACCGATTCATAGAAGAAGAAGTGTCTGGCTCCGTAGAATTAGGCGCATAAGCAACCTGGGAAGGAGGGCTTGTTCTATCGTTGGCTCTCTCCTCGTTCTCATAGATGGCTGGAGCACAAGCTTCCTGGGGAGGGTTACTTATTCTATTACTTTTCCGAACAGGCTCATACGCTCCCTGAGAAGGAATGTAGGCAACCTGTGGAGGTACGCAAGCTTTCGAGGGAGGCTCATGTGCCTTTTGGGGGGAAAGATAAGCTTCTTGAGGAGGCACATGGGCTTCCTGAAGAGGCTTGCTTATCCGTTCTCTTGCCCTTTCCTTTCTTTGAGGGGCAGGTTCCTTTTCTGATTGTGCAATTAGCCTCTCTATTCTTTCTAAGGAGGGGAAGTTGTCTGGTTTAGTGGACTTGGCCACACAAACTTCCGATGGGGGATGGTTCATGTTTTTGCTTGCTTTATCTTTTTCTTGATTTTTTTCTTCCTTGGCAGATCTTGCAATTATTCCCTCTAACTTCTCTAGGAATCCATCCAAGTGTAATTGCGTCTTGGCTGAGCCCGAGTAATTGAAAAGGCGACTGGCTTCAAACATAGTCTGAGCCAATGCGACCATTTTCGCGCACAGCTTGGTTCTTTCTATCTCTAGGTCAGCTCTGGGATAGCACTTGTCATGATCCGTGACGTTTGGCCCTTCTTGGATTCTGGCCTGATATGCCTTAAGCATCATGTCTATGTCTTCAGGAGTGGGATCAGCTAATACTGATCCTGTTTGGGGTGGTGGGTGGGTTACGTGGGGTGTCTTAGAGGGTGGAGGGATGGAGGGTGATGGGGATGGTAGCGGTGGGAATGTGTGAGAGTGCGCTTGCGATGTGATCTCTATGATTTTGGCCTTGGTTTCTCGTAGACTTTCCTCAAGTTCACTCATCTTCTTTGCCCATTGCCTTTTCATGCGTTCGCGGCTATCTCTCCAAGCTCTTGTTCTCTTTTTATTTTGGCTCTCAGTATCGCTAGCGTTTGGGCTCTTTTCCTTGCCTACCCCTTGGTTTTGCTGCACTGCTTGAGCTCTCGTGACTACCTGTACGGGTGCAGTGGAAGTAACACTTCCGCTGGAATCTACCACTAACTCAATAACATTGATAGGCGTGATTTTTGGCATATTATTGGGGTTCTTTGGGCAATCTCATAAGAGATGCTCTTTTCCACAATCTTGGCAGAAGCCTTGGATTGTCACTGACTGGTTTTGCGTAAGTGGAAGTAAGGGGCAATCACGAATGAGGTGATCTCCTTGGCATCTGTAGCACGGTCCTCTTGGGAATGGAGGTCTTACTTGCCTAGGTTGAGGCCTAGGGTTGGGGTTTGCATACATGACGTTCGTGTAATCTGACTCCCAACTAGGTTCGTTTGTCTCTTCGCTATAATAGGACTCACCATGCTCAGGAGACTGCATGTAGTAGGCCTGGGGGCTATCAACATGTGTAGCATCAAAGCTATGGTCACTCGGGTCATTTTCAGAAAGCAAGCATGTTACAGGGACTATAGCTCTATTCAGGTTCTCTTCTGCAGCAGTATACTTTACCGGAATCACATTGGCTGGAGCTGGGGGTTGTTGTGCTAGCACCGGTTGAGGTCTTTGTTGGTTTAGATATTGTGGTTGATAATTTTGTTGTGGCTTGCCATATGGCTGTGGAGGGTACTGGTTCTGGTATCTTCCCTGTTGAGGGTATGGCTGAGGGTAGGGTTGCCTAACCGCCTGCTTATTGTATGGGCAATCTTGCGCAGTGTGATTGGTGTACTTCCGTTCTATGGTGCAATACTGGCTACTAGGATTAACTTGGGGTTGAGCCATAATGGGACAGACGTTCGCCATGTGGTCGCCACCACAAGTATAGCATCTTTTCACGGGGGCAAACCTTGGGATTTGTTTACTAGTTACCCCTAATTTTTGAGCTACTTTCTCTGCGAGTTCCTCAATTGATGTGGATTGCGTGGAAGAGTGACTAGATGCACTATCTGAATCTTTGTAGATTTTTGAAAGCTCTAGTTCTTCCCCTAGGTTATCTTCAATGTCAATGCACATGCGTACACACTCTTCTATAGTCCTAGGGTCTTTCAGATACACATAGGATCTCAATTTCGTACTCAGCAATCCATCAAGGAATAAGGCTACTTGTTTGGCAGATGTGGGTAGCTCCGAAACAGGACATCTTTCAAGGTATTGCCTAAATCTTCTTCCTGCAAGTCTCACAGTCTCTTGAGAGGTTTGCTTGAAGCTGTGAATCAGTGAGGAAGTATTGTGTCTTATGCCACTCTTGGAGAATTCAATAATAAATGCTTCTAGGAGTTGGTCTATGCTCCTGAACTGGCGCTCATCCAATGGTTGAAACCATGTAAGTGCTGTGTTCCTAAGGGTTAGACCGAAGGCATTGTACTGCGTGAATAGATCCTCCACTTGTTCAGCTCTCAAGACTTGCTTGAACTCCGCCACATGATCATAGGGATCTCCTGTGCCATCAAAGTAATTCTTCATGGACTTAACTAGCTGGGTCGGTCTCAGAGTTCTTGTGTGCTCTCTAGGTCTCGGCAGCGGGAATCCATCCACATTTCTTTGGTTCTTGTGAGCTCTAAGCATCTCAGGTTCTACCCTATTCGTTTCCGTCCTCGTTCTTTCTCTGCCCACAGGGTTGGCAAAGCTTACTTCTGGTCTATCTCTACTTCTGTCTCTTTGCATTCCATGAGCTTGGGATGTTCCAGCCCCAGGGTGACCATAGGATACATTTGATCTTGGTTGGGGGAAAATGAATTCACCCTTCCAAGTGTAAGCATGCCTATCATTTTTCGTAACCTCAAAGATCCGTTCTGAAGCGTGATCTAAGTAGGTCACTCTGCCTGGGCTATCAGGATCCTTAAACTCGTAGATCATGATATTTCCTATATCAATTGGCTGATTAGATTTATACCTCCAAAAGGCTTCGTCAGTTTCTCGATTGAGGAGCAACTCTATGCTCTTGTTGTCTTGGGGAACCCACTCAGGTATGATAATCCTAGTGAGAACAGATTTGCCTCGAGGGGTTCTAGGTTCTACACCCATGTTTCCTTGTTCCAAGTCACCTAAGTCCGCTTCGGAGATTACATTCCCAAATTCATCTGTCCTATCTGGGTGACTGGTGACTACGTATATGGTTCCTTCTTTGTCCAGGTATGCACCGTTTTCAAACTTGACAGCTGGGTGCTCTAGTCCTATGGATTGGTCAGGGTTTTTAATCTGGACCACGGATCTTCCTAGGCCGTCCTCATAGATGCTAGCACCTAATCGGTTGGTCCTAAGGTATTCCAACTGTGTTTTGTAAGGGCCTTCTACCCTGTACAAGTAAGGCACACCTGAACTTCCCGTAGGTCTGTCCATGCCTTGAGACATCTCTGACTCACTGGTCTCAGAGCTAGGGTAGTACGAGTGGTGGCTCAACTGCTGGGCCCAAGACCTAGCAGTGTGGTTAACACTAGCCTCTGAAGATCTAAGGCTTTGTCTCTCCCTTACTAGATGTCGTCCTGATCTAAGGTTCATATGCCTATCTAAGTAGCCCAATTCTTTGCCCAGAGTACAACCTCGTTGCTGGTTACTTTATATTAGTCGCTTGGTTCTTTTTAGTTATTTTATCGTGTTTAAGGTCTTGTCTGATATCACGTCGTCAGGAATATTTGAATGTTGTTTCGCACTTACAGTTGATCGTTCCACGTTTAGTTCTTTCCCTTTAAAATTCTCGACAGTACAAGGATTATGCCCTTAGCTTGAGCTTGAAAGTTTAGGTATGCTTCAACTTGGTAGTTGCCTATCGTCGCCCTAACTTACTCCTACTTCTGATCGTTCTTAGCCTAAGCTAGGAATTGACGAAGAGGAGTTGAGAGTATTCCGACCTTTCTTGTTGAACCTTGCTCTTTAGTGCTCGAGAAGTTGATTCTCAAGCTTGCGCAAAACCCTTGCTTGGACGCTCTCAATTGCTTCTCAATAGACCTGCATCAGTCTCAATATTAGCTCCAAGTTGACCTTTCAATTGACAGACAATTTATTTCAGACACTTTTTTAATGACCCTTGTTCCCCCTTTTGTGTTGCTAGAAATTTCCTCTAGAGCTCCCTTGGTGTTTCTACCCCTCCGTGTGTCAACTTCCAAATATCCTATCTGAAAATCAATGCGTTATTCTTATAAAAAACAGTTGAGGGCGTGTAGTATATGCCACGAGCTTTCCGACAAACCCTAGAGCTCAAAAAATGAATTTCGTAAGAAAAAGTTATGACCGTTCAGGGTTTAGGGGGTTAACTAGACAAACAGAACCTTTCAAGGTTTTAATGCATTTTTCTAAGGCCTTTGCAAGTGTATGAGTATTTGAGAGTGCAACTATGCCCAAAGTTTAGCCTAAATTTCCAAAAAATTTACCCCTTAATTTTTGCCGAAAATGTCTGTCTGTCGCGATAGACGGTGTCTGTCGCGATAGACGCTGTCTATCGCGGATATCTATCTGTCGCGATAGACGGTGTTTGTCGCGATAGACTGGTTTGTCGTGATAGACGGTGTCTGTCGCGATAGACGCTGTCTGTCGTCTGTCGTGATTTTGGTCTGTCGCGATAGACGGTGTCTGTCGCGATAGACGCTGTCTGTCGTCTGTCGTGATTTTGATCTGTCGCGATAGACGGTGTCTGTCGCGATAGACGCTGTCTGTCGTCTGTCGTGATTTTGGTCTGTCGCGATAGACGGTGTCTGTCGCGATAGACGCTGTCTGTCGTGGATCTCTGTCTGTCGCGATAGACGGTGTCTGTCGCGATAGACGGTGTCTATCGTGGAATTTTGGTCTGTCGCGATAGACGGTGTCTATCGTGGAATTTTGGTCTGTCGTGATAGACGGTGTCTATCGTGGAATTTTGGTCTGTCGCGATAGACGGTGTCTGTCGCGATAGACGGTGTCTATCGTGGAATTTTGGTCTGTCGCGATAGACGGTGTCTGTCGCGATAGACGCTGTCTGTCGTGGGTCTCTGTCTGTCGCGATAGACGGTGTCTGTCGCGATAGACAGTGTCTGTCGCGATAGACTGAAAAAACGCAAATTTTTGAGAAACTTCTAGTGATTTAGAGTGCCCTAATGGTGTAGGTTACCGTGCTAAACATGCATTCACAAAATTTTAAATTTTTCTGTCTGTCGCGAGAGACAGAGGTCGTCGTCCCGGGACCTGTGCAGAGCCTGTCGTACCTGCGCTCACTACTGGAGGAGGTGGTACAGCAAGTTCCTGCAACAAAAGCTCAAAAACACACCAAAAACAGATAGCATGCAAGCTCTCTCTCGCTCTCTCTCACAATGAAATGAGGGAAATGAGGTGGGGGGTGTAATATGACCAAAAAACTGAAAAATTTTTTGTGGAGATGGAGATGGAGGTGGGAGATGGTGGAGATGATGATGGTGATGATGGTGATGCGAAAGTAAGGAAAAAATGAAGAAAAATTAAGAGAAAGAAGGATATTACCTATAACTCCAATGTCTCAACTCGACGTCTTACCATCACACGCTCGTCCTCGAAGCTCTCTCCCCGGCAACGGCGCCAAATTTGGTGTCACTCTAGCACAATGGTGAGTACCAACGTGAGAAGATTCACCTCATAATTTTCAATCCGTGAGACGTGAGGACTAGTATGAAGACTATGAGCAAGTGAAGGCACAAGTGCGTAAGTGAGAAGCACACAAGCATGCACACACATACACACACACGCGCATACAAGGCAAGAACAAGGAGAGGAACAATGGAGTTCTTTGCATTAATCAAAAGGTCTCTTACATAAGCTCAATTCACCAACAATCCAACCCCAAAAATGAGCTCTCTAGCTCTTTTTATAGTTTTTTGACTAGTTTTGGCCCTGTCCAGACCTAGTGTCCAGCCTAGTTAAAAATTAGGTTCCAGGGCTTATTTGAGGGTTCAAACGAAGTCTAGAAATTATGAAAATTGGTACGATGGTACTTCTAATACTCCTCAAGCTCGAGGACTCCTCGGCTTGCACAACATGGAGTCTATTCTACCAAAAACGGGATTTACAATGTTTGTGTAGTGATCAAAATCACTTGAGTTGTACATAATCCATGGGAAAAAAATGATTTGGCCTTGTTGCCGTATTGTGCATGACTCCTCTGTTGCTTTGTATGCCAACACCTGTCTTTAGTTCTAAGAGCTACGAATCCTCTATCAAAGTTTGGAGAATTAAACCATGTATTAAACCCCCTGACCCAATTCTGTAAATCCGTCCACTCTAACACAGGAGCATTCTGAGCCCATTGCATAACCAAAGTATGCATCTAGGATGACACTGACCTTTAATCACCACTCATACCTATCACAAACACTTCACCACTAACCACTGACCTCCGGGATTGTCATGTTAGTATTGTGAAGGGAACACCATTACATCTTGTTTCCTATGCAACACTAATGTGCCTTTCTTCTTCCAGCAGATAAGCAACCTACTCTCATGGCAACAGCGGCAGGCAGAAGCTCTCAGGCAGGCTCTGGTGCTCAAATCAATTGGGATGCCATGCCGGTGGAGGCCCCACCAACAGCTCGGCCTGAAGAGTTCGTGAATGTGCGGAGAATTCCTATTCCAGATCCACCAAATGGCCTAACCGAAAGAGTAAAGGGGCATTCTCACTGGTTCAATGAGATGCCAGGAGATTTGGGAGACGCGGATCATATCTGGGAATCCAAGATGGAATGTGGAGGAGTGTGGTGGACCTTCCAGTTCTTCTCATGAGAATTCGAAGCATTGCAAAATGCAGCTCCACTTCAAGATATCTGGCAAAAAGCAGGATTACAAACTTATTTTAGTGCAGCTTGCCTAAACCCGATTTCCTCAGGTGCTACTACCTAATTGCCACGCTGAAGCCGACAGGTGATAAAGATCATTCAGGCACATTCTGGGTGCCCTCCTTGTCAAATCTGGAGGAAATGAGGAAGTTCGAATTGAATGTTACTTTAATCAGGGAAGCACTTCAGATGTATGGCACGCATGTACCTTCTGACCGCGACCCCTTGATACCTGAGTCGATGAAAAGCAATAGAATCAAGAAGCTAAAAGAAATGTGCGCCCTCACCCCCAACATCGCCATACCTTTGCGGATGTGCCTCCAACACTTCGCATTCCTAGCTCAGGATCGTTTCACCCAACCTCACAAGAAAATATGGTATGGGCTATATCTAGCAGAGACTGGAAGCTTTCCCATTAAGATGCCTGTATGGATCTTGGACCAAGTGTATGAGGCAGGCAAGCGGGGCGTGAGGAAGCCTACTTTACATGGCTGTTGTGCGCTTACAAGAATTATCTATAGATGTCTTGCATATGATGTGCCGGTTGCCAGAGCCCTAAAATATGCACAACTGGAGTTGTTCAAAGGGTGGAAGTCAGGGAGCCAGCCTGCAAAACGAATGCGCGGATCGCTCTCCCAGGTAATGATCCCTCAAGAAGCCATGACCGAAGCTTCTCCCCGACCAGAAGCTCAGGTCGCACCTTTCACGATCCATCTTCAAGGAGTTCAAGCGGGGGATGTGGTACAACCCGCTCCATCCGCCCCTCCACTACCTACCGATGCAGAGTTTGCATCTATGGCCACGTTCACAGAGGATCCAAACTTTGATTTTGAAAGATTCCTGCAGACGGTCCCCCTATCAGACAGTGAAGATTCCCTTGACAATGTTGCTCCGGGAGCATCAGTCCAAAGACAACAGCCACGGGGCGAGACAAGCAGAGTACATGGGGAAGAAGTGGCACAACATCCTCATGACCCAAACACACAAGTTCAGGAAGGTGCACAAAGAAATGAACCAGAAGACAGTGAAGAGGAGGCCCTTGCCTACACGGCACAACTCAAACGGCTATACAAGACAATCAAGCAGGTACAGAGAAGAATGACAGAAGAGGCGAATAGAGCTCTAGTGAACCAAATGCTTCAAACCGAGAATGTCGACTCACATTTTGTGGAATCATTGAATCTATTGGCAGAGACATGTGGGATCGGGGAAGCATTGAGGACAATGGTCTATCAGGAAAACCCTACCTATGATCAACGAAGGATTGATACACGGCCACGACGAGGGAAAATGATTCAAATGGAAGTCTCTACTGCCTTGCCTACCACAATTTCAGAGGATGTTCACATGACGAGCCCAAGTCCCACTGACGAACAAGATGTAATTACTCAGGTACCATCTCCACCGTCACCTTCCATTCAACCCTCAGAACCCTTCTCCACTAGCCCTTCTGAACAACCGATATCCACCCATCATGAAACCATTGTACACACCTCTGTTTTTACATCCTTCCCTTTACCCACATCCAACACTTCCACCCAAATTTTTGAACCTCACACCGGTCATCCGGCCACCGATCAAACCATAATAGGTCACCCTTCCTATCTCCCCGCCCTTGGACAACCACTTGCCACTAGCCAGACCTTATCCCATCCTTTTCCATTCACCCACACCCAAACCCTATCCACCACTCCCCTAGTAACTGCCTCATACTCAACCCAAGTCACACAACCCTCATTCTGGACAAACCTTGTAAATATACTCCAACAGGTGGATAATTATAATAAAAAGCCCCTTTCCCAACCCCATTCCCCCACATTCACTGCCACCACTATCACACCACCCACCATCCTTAGAGGTTCCACTGAAATGAGCGGCTTTGACCTTAGGATTAGGAGGTGGTTGAGCCATTGGTTGTGGTTGAGGTGTGCGCCTAGTTCTTTGACCGATCGCCCCTGCAAGTGGGTCAAACTGGAGTCGTCTTCTTACTCCTACAGTTGCTTCTGTGAGGAATAACGCTCCAAGTATGCCGCCCACTAACCTTGCCTCTACTGCACCTGTTTCCCCCTGTTCCTCTTCAGTTCCCAGATCTTCCTGCTCCTCGGCCTCGTACCACTCGTAAAAGTTTGAAGATGTCTCCACGTTCGCTGCTCTTGCCTGTGCCCTCGTAAAATATACTTTACCAAAACGGTTGCGTCTGCCCCTCATGCATTTCTTGAGGCTGCATCAGCCGTACAGTAGGATTGCCAATTGTGTTGAGGGTTCCAAGGTTCAACACAACATCTAAATGAGTGGTGCTAAAGTTGTTAGGGAAACGGTTTCGGACACGCTGTAGCCTAAAGGTTTTCGGTGACCGTAAAGGCTACAGCGTTTTCAATTGAATTTTTGTCACTCCAGCAATGCATAAGAATCGGTATCGTTAGCAACATCAGCATATCCAGATTGATGTTACTCCCCCTCATTACTGAATGGCTCCTTTAGTCTTGAATTACCAATTTGACTATTTTTTCATTTATATGCATCCAACAGGAGTTGAACCTGTGAATTCGCCAATTATGAGTTGGGTGCTTTAACCGTTCAGCCATGGATGCAGCGTAAAACCTAAAGTGAATTTTGTTTTTTAAGACAGTATAGCACTTTATATATTTTTTGGCCATAGACAATTTCTAAAGTAGTTTGCAATGGCTGAAGAGAAGCTTCCTTCATTTCATTTTTTGTCATTTCAAAAAAAAAAGGTTGTTGATTTCGTTTCAATCTTAGTAGAGTCTCCCAGTTCATCATTAGAAAAAAAGACGAATGTATTTTTCCTTGAAGTGCATTCCAAAGCAAAGTCTTTCGTCTTCTAGCCCGCAATGAACCCTTGAATAATTTTCGTCGAAAATCCGATACTCTTGCGTACCGTTTTACCCATTTGTATCGATTGCGTCTTATACTAGTAAAGCCTATATTACGCAATTTTCTATACCTAAAAGCAGTCTCTGCTCCTGTGAAGTCAAAAACATTTTCAGAATATATACTAAGATTTCGAGCTAACCTCATACTTGAATTTTCAATTAGACGGAATTGACGTGCCGTATTTGAAAATGTCTTATAATTACTTATAAAAAATGCCTTCAACGTGGAAATGGTATTTAAGTAATAAGAATTCTCTCGCTCTAAATAGGTAAAAAATAATGCTTGAGACAGAGGATTTAGCTCTATCATTTCTTCCCAAATCACAGATGAATCTTTTTGGGTCTTTTCAAGAATCTTTCTTAACTTGAAGTCATACAACGTTCCTTTCTCATACATGAATTGGAACATGCGTTTATATCTGATTGATAAAGGGTCCCATGGAAAAACAGACCTATATTGTTTTTTTCTCCTTCGAGTATTTTTCGATATCCAATCTTTTAAATATTCTTTATTCTTAATCCTTCGGATTAATTTTCTTTCTTTTATGGGGCCGTGCATTCCCAAAGAACTAACTTTAGGTTTACTCCTAGGAGTTTCATTAATAACTTTTGTAGCCATAAAATTTACTCAACTGGTTGAATTTTGCTGACTTTGTATACTACTATACCGAGTAGAAATGAAAATATATTGGGTTACATGGCAATGGAAACTGCAACTTTAGTAGCTATCTTTATATCCTGTTCACTTATAAGCTTCACAGGTTATGCCCTATATACCGCTTTTGGTCAACCGTCCAATGAATTAAGAGATCCTTTTGAGGAACATGAAGAGTAGACAGATCAAGAGACCTTCCTTGCCAATTTTTGGAGGGAAGGTCCCTATCTAACTACAATTATTTTAATCATATAGTTCCCATCTTGATCTCTTTTTTACTTTCCAGCGGCGTTTTACCACCAAACTTTTGCGACTGCTGAATGAGTAAGCACTCTTTGTTTTCGACTTACAGCCACTCCTTTATCTGTCTTCCCGTAACCGAATTAGCTCTTCCGGAAAAGGCAGTACCTTACGTGACATTTCGATCGGGCACTAGTAATTATTTCGTTTACTGTTTGTTTTCTAAACGTTTACTTGTTTTTTCGGGGTGAGATACTCTTTCCTTCGAAAACAACACGTATTAGCATAGCACCTTTCTCCGCCGTATCGGCCAGGCCCCAAGGCATATTATTAATGAATGATTGCCCGCAGCTGTATGTAACCCTCTCGGCATAGGCCTTACGCTTGAGAGAGAGCTTCGGTACATCTCTTTCGGGGGGGTGAGTCCGTAAACCTTAACGTAGTTAGTTGACCGTAAAGGTATAGGCGCTTAGTTTACTGTAACGGTATTAGTGCTAAAGAAAACCGTAACGCGCTAAAGATTAAGCTATTACGTTTACAACACGTAAACTTTAGCTCCATAAGGTAAACGGGTTAGAAAACTTTAGCGCAAAACAAAACAAGACCAACATCGCTAGCATAGCACCTTAAGCCTTTAAGGTAAGTTGACTGAGTTGTAATTCCCTATTTGAAAGTTTATTGCAATTTTCCATTCCAGTAACTTCTACTGATTCAGAATTACACGGTCACCTTTCAGATTACACATTTTCAAAGATTAACAGGTTTCTTGCACACTCACATACACACGAGTTCAATGTGCTTCTGTGCAGATAATTTGAATCTTCCTATTGACTTAGCGGAAATAGAAGATTACAAACAAGAACTCTTGTCTTGCAGACATTTCTGTTCTTTCTTTGATTGACTTAACGCCGCGATTACAGAATTGTAAATATAAAGCTTCATAGATAGAATTCGATACATCACACGAATTACGTCAATCACAGTCTGTATAATGTTTCCTGCAGAACCTGTTTCACTGTCCTCCAAATCCCTGTTAAGAAAGCTTCTTCTCCTTACAATTGTCGCGCTCCCTCCTTTTGTAACGTCTTCTCTCCTTCTTACGACATGTCCCTTTCTATCTCAACATAACCGTCTTTTTCTTTTTATTTTATTAAAATCCAATACACCAAAAAGATATATCTAACTAGATAATATCTACGTTTAACCATCTTTTTTGAATTCAAATTAATCATTCATCTTCCAGATTTCCCTGCCTTCAACAGTACCACGACCCTCCAGGCAGAATCTCGGTGCCTATAGACTAGAGTCAACACTCTAGAAGCTGATTACCAAACGCTCCTAGCAGAACATACCACTTTACAGCAGGCTCACACAGAATTTGAATCAAAGATATCGATGGTGGATGATAAAGCAGTGAAGGAACTAGAAAGTGTGCTCCAAGCACAAATGATATCCAGTGCTACACTTAGACGCAATCTTGGGCTATTAAGGAAGCATATGGAAGCAACATTAGAAGAGAACAAGCGGCTTCAACAACAAAACCAAGACAATTTTGAAGCCGCTATGGAAGGAATCAGAGGAGCGGCCATTAGCCCTACCAAGTATAGAGCAGTCCCATCAGACGACATTCGCATCTTACTTGAGGAGCATGCAAATTTCTTGGAGTCATATGAAAAGTTAGAGGCTGAATGTGCTGACTTAAAGAAGCAGATAGCCAGTGCCCCCGTAGCTCAACAGGAGCCGGTAATCTTGCAACACTCTACAGAAGAATTAGAGACCCTTCGAAAGCACCTGGCAGAACTCCAATCACGTCTCTTACCATATGAAAGGCCACCCTCCCCAGCTGAAGAACCAGAACCTGATACAGTAGTGGAAATCCCGATGGATGACAACTATGAAGAACCATATGAACCCATGCCAACACCTGGTGGCCGAGTTACAGAAGAAGGACATGACACTTTAAAAATTGGAGTCCCGGATTGGGTCAAAAGGGTTGAGAAAGTGGGAAACACACATGATGATCGTGTCACCGTGCAAATTCAATCCCTCACAAATCTGGAAGAAACTGTTCTTCGATCTTCTTACTTTCAGCACCTATCCCATCAACGGCTAATCACAACATCAGAACCACAGTACATGCCTTACTATGTCTTGCTACATGATTATAATGCAAAAGTTAAAAGGCATACGGGGAAAGAGCCCACATTTGCCACTCAATTTGAGCCAGAGGACTTACCGGAAGATGCACGTGCTGGCTCGATTTTTCAACCTAATTGGCGTGCACGGTTACTAACTGATTACCCTAAGATGATGAGCACTTGGGTAACCATGCCACTGTATATCAAGTATAATCCATGTTATTGCCCAATGGTCCGTTGCAGATCATGGAAAGCATTTGCAATCAAGGTACACAACAATAAAGAATGCTCGGCATGGGTCAACTATCCATATTTTGCTCCACCTAGAGGGACCCCGACCATAGTATACATGATATCGACAATTCGACACTGGTCTACACGTCTAAAGAATGTACCCAACATAGCAGCAAAAATGTGCATGAAAATATTCGAGCTCATGACAATTGTCTTCAAAACCTTTCAGAAGGTACAGGCTCCATACATCTCTGCCCCCGGATTCTCTCAAGGTAACAAGGATTTAGTCTACGACATGAGCCAGACTCCCTCGGTCAATATAATATTTGCCTGACATGCACGAATAAAGTATTTACCCGCATGCTTCAAGCAGACCTTTGAAGAAATGTTCTCTACAGGGTTCTGGGAATATCACTCGGAAATTTTCATTTCCAGGCCAACACATTTGCTACATCTATTCGCAGTAGAACAAGCTATCCATGCAGATCAGTTATGTCTACCACATCCGGACATTCCAGGACCAATTGATTGGGATCGCATGATGACAGACTTGGCCAGAGGACTACACATACAAGAACATCAACTTGCCACTCATGTTGTGGAATATTACCTCCAGCACTCCCAACAACAAGGGTCTGTCAGGGACGATAGATGCGAGAGAGGGGGGGTGTTGATAGCAGTCAGGGCACCCAAGGACTGAGAGACAAGGAAGCCAGTGGAGAGAGTCAGAACAAAGAGAAGGATTAAGTAGACAGAGTAGTCAACGCAGATCTGGCAGATAGGCCCTTCAAATTTTCCCAAATCTACATCTTTATAATAGTGATTCTCATCACTAACATTGTAAATACCATTCCACCTTTTTGTAGCTCCATTTTGTGCAAGCCAAGGAGTTCTTGAGCTTGAGGAGCATTAGAAGTATCTACATATCATTTTTCATAATTTTTAGACTCCGTTTGAGCCCTCAAATAGGCCCTAGAACCTAATTTTTAACTAGGTTAGACACTAGGTCTGGACTGGGCCAAAACCTAGTCAAAAACTATAAATAGAGCTAGAGAGCTCATTTTTGAGGTTAGCTTGTAATAGATTTGAACTTGTATGAGCATTTTGGAAGTAATCTAAAAGAACTCCATTGTCTTTCTCTTTGTCTTGCCGTGTGTGCACGTGTGTGTATGTGTGTGCATGTTAGTGTGCTTCTCACTCACGCACTTGTGCCATCACTTGTTCGAGGTCTTCATACCATCCTCACGTCTTCCCGGATTGACATTAAAGGAGGTGCTACTCATCACTGAGCTACAAATAGTCTGATTCGTGAACACATAATCTTAAGTAACCATCTTTGCCTCTTCGGTATAGGTTATCTCCTATGAGGGCGGTCTTGAGCTTCTTGCTCTATGCTTCGTTTCCTTGCTAGACTAGCCTCATTGGGTAATGTTCCTGATCTCATGAGTTCTACCAATGGAGCACTCCAATCTGGAATTCATGATACGTGATAGAGAGTCGCATGCTCCACATAGGTTCTCTTCTGGCACACTCAACAATTCTTGATCCACTCATGAATTTCTTTATCCATACTAGGCCAATACACTATCTAAACATTTTAGATTTTGCAATGTTCGTTGTTTAGAATAGTTATTCCCTAGAAATTCTTCATGGGCTTGTTGCAACCAACTATTGTGTTCATCGTCCTCGACACAACAAGCTAATACACCTTTTGTATCTTGTTTGTACATGCTTCCTGCCAATATTTGATATTTTTGTGATTTTACAATTTCATTTTTGTTTATTTTTACATTCTTATTTGCAGGTCCGAAGGTTAGGACAGGCACCAACTTATTTGCCCATTTAGGAACAACTTCTAAATTGAACAGATAAGCATCAGACAATTCATCAGACACTCCTTGCGGTGACTCTCCTAAAGTGATGCGAGAAAGATGATCTGCCCTAAGGTGGGTCTTACCTTTCCTAACAACCACTTCAAAGTCATATTCCATTCGTAAGAGGAACCATCTTACTAGATGTCCTGTATTGCAAGGTTTATTGACCAAGTATAGTAAAGCTTGATGACTAGTGAAAAAGCTGAACTTGTTGGCCAATAGATAGTGCCTAAAGTTCTTCACGACATATACCATGCCTAATCCTTCTCTTTCGGTTGTGGTGTAGTTTCGTTCAACAACGTTCAATTGCCTACTAGCATATGCTATAGGCAAACCTAGGTTCCCTTCACCAGTGGGTTGTGACAAAACACATCCTAATGCATAATTTGATGCATCCACATGTACATGGAATGGCTTATTCAAATCAAGAGTGATCAGTATTGGTGCTGTGCACAAGCGTCTCTTCAGCTCATTGAAGGAATTTTCGCATTCGTCATTCCACTCAAACTTTGTCAACAAGGCATAAAGAGGCTTAGCTATAATTGCATACATGTGAATAAACCTACGGTAATATCCACAATTGCCCATAAAGGCTTGTACCTATTTAACATTCCTTGGCCTCGGCAGCTCTGCTATGCCTTTTACTTTGTCCTCATTTGTTGATATTCCGTTCTTAGAAACAATATGACCTAAGATCTTACCTTGACGTACCATGAACACACACTTTTTTGGGTTTAGACACACTCAGTAGTCTCTACACTTGTTGAAGATCTGTCTGAGCTCAGGAATGTGACATCTCCTTTCTTGGGAATGAGCACATAAATCGTCCACATATACTTCTAAGCTCTTTTAGAACTCTTTGAAGACATGACACATGAGCCTTTGAAATGTTGCAGGTGCATTGGTGAGCCCAAATGGCATCACACGAAATGCAAAGACTCCCCACTCTTGTGGCAAAGGTCATTTTGTGTTGATCTTCTGGGGCAATGGCTACTTGGTTGTAGCCTGAAAACCCATCAAGGAAGCTATAAACTTCCTTGCCTGCAACACGCTCCAGTAAATGGTTAGTGATTGGAAGTGGATAGCTATCTCTAATCGTAGTGGCATTAACTTTTTTAAGGTTAATACACACATGTAACTTCCCATTCTTCTTGGGCACCACTACAATGGGGGACACCCATTCAGTATGCTCAATCTCATAGATGAATCTAGCTTCAATCAGCCTATCAATTTCTTATTTTATTTTAGCTGCATAAGTGTCATTATATGTGTAGGGCTTTTGTTTGGTGGGTTTAGCGTCAGCAGTCATTGGGATAGTATGAGAGCAAATTTTCGGATCTACTCCCTTCAAGTCTCTATAGTGCCATGCAAATACATCCCTATATTCCCTTAATAAGGCTACCAACTCTGCTTCCTCTTCTTTACTTAGGTCATCTCCTATGTACGTACATCTGTCTTCGTTCGCTTCGATGGTGACTATGATTTTTTTGGTCTTTTCTTTGTTATCATATGCTTCTCCTGTTGTGGCCTCTCTCTTAGGCATTCGTACCAAAATTTTTCTGTCCTCAACTTCATATTTCTTGAAATTTTCTGGTACTTCAAACAGTGGTTCCTGCTCTTCCTCTTTCACTAATTGTCTTTTCTTTTTCCTTTGACCTCCTTGACCTCCATTCTTTGAATTTACGGTTTTAATGCTTGTGAGAGGTTCTTATTCTTTTTGTGTAAATATTCCTATATCTTCTAGATAGTGCTTCTCTGAATGAAAGCAGCTATCCATCACAATGGACTCTAGATCGTCATCGTTTTCTTCTTCTTCTATGAAGTCACTAGGGTCACATTCTTCTAGCAAGGGCTGACACATGAACACTGAAATATCATAACCCTCTTCATCACAATGAGGTGTCCACTGTTCTTCATTGACAACAATGTCCATGGTGGCTAAGATTTCTGCCCAACCATGAGGCTCAAATTCCTCATCTAGAAAGTCCATTGGTGTATAGGCAGGGTATGTAGCTGGTCTATCTCCTGGGGAAGTTCCTTTTTCTCTTGCCTTTAAGCGTTTTTCCTCTTCCTTTGCAACCTTATACATCCACAAATGAGTATCTTCATGCATCCAAGATGTATTAGATGAACTTTTAGAGTGCAGAGAGATTGAATCTTCTTGCTCCTTGTGGATAGGATTCCACTGTAGGGGTGGTACATCTCTGAAGGCGTAATCCTTCAAATTGACCTTGGTTGTGACCCCTAAGCGCTGCAAGTACAAGGAGTTGGTTCCCCAATCTTGTACAACTTGCGGTTGTCGTAGGAAGGGTCTTCCTAGAATAATTTTGTAGGTATTAGTTTTACCAAAGTTACATATAGCAAATATGTGCTCAAACTCTACACCATAAGTGGTTAGAGTTATTCCTTCTAGCAATCCTAGAGGTCTTTCAACATGGCCGTCAGCCATATGAAGCTTAATTCTAGTTGGTCTTAATGCGGGTTTACCCGATTGCTTCCACAAGGAAGTGGTCGCAATAGCAACACCAGCACCAGAATCTATGATCGCTTTGGTTGTGTAACCTTGGTAGGTGATCGGAAGATAAGTATTACCTTCCTCAACTTCGCTTATGTCTCCTATTTTGTCTAGAGGTATCTCTAGAACTTCCTGCTTAGAGCTTGCTTTGGGCATATTGGAATCAAGTTCTAGAACCTGATCTTTGACATGATTCCATAGCTCAGGTTTTGCTTTGAGCAGCTCTTCTATAGTGAGATGACACTGAACCTTAGTGTTCTTCATGACGTCAGTGTTTCTTGGAACCACTGAGTCTTCGTTTTTGATCAATATTGTGGGAGCTCTGATATGAAGAGATTCAAATTCCCATGGGCCTGTGAATTGTGGAAACTCTTGTATAGAATTGGATTCAAATTCTGATTTTTTCTCCTCTTGTTGCTCTACTTGGTCTCCATAAATAGATGGAATGTCTTGTGGGAATTGATCATGAAGGTCATCAATCTCAAGAATATGAGGGGAAACATCTGTCTCCTTGGCCCATTTCTCTTCTTGTATTTCTTGCAAGAACTTTTGAGAGTGTTGTTGAATGGAAAGAGGTTCTCCATTATCTATGGAGTCAGGAACATAGGCTTTCTTTGGTGATGAGCTTTCTCTTTCAATAATTGGTTGAGCCTGTGGAGGTAAAGAAACTTGTGGTTTATTTACCAAGTGCTCTAATCTATCTAGTAGGCCCTGGAAGTGCAAATCCGGTGTAATAGCATTTGTCTGATTGAACGATTGATTGTCCTCGAACATAGCTTGAGCTAGTTCCACCATTTTTATGCACATTTTTGTCCGTTCAATCTCTAAATCTCTCTAGGGTAGCTCTTGTCTAGGTTTGCGAGTGTTGGCCCTTCTTGAAGTCGAGGGTATGCCTTGAACATCATGATGCACTGATCATGAGAAGATGGGTCAAAACTGTAGACAGTAGTAAATGCCCATTCTTCTTCCTGCACAAGATTTGCAGACTCTGTTTTTGGTGTAGAGGCCTCTGCAACAACCATTCCAGCCTCTTTCTTCTTTGCCTCTTTAGCAGCCAGTTTTGGACAGTTCTTTATAATATGATCATTTCCTTTACAGTACTTGCAGAACAATTTCTGCTTTTTTGATTTCTTTTCATCTTTATCCTGGTTCTTCGATTGTGCAGCATTTGCAGATTTCTGCTTACTAGTAGAAGAGCTCCATTTTCCTTTGCCCTTCTGACTAGCCAGGAAAGCTTGATCTGCAACACGCATAATGGACATGTTCTGCCTGGACTGATCTTCCTGCAACAGAACAGAGACTAATTCCTCAAATGACAAGGCATTCAGATTGCCTTTCATCATCAACCGAAGAGTAGAGGTAAAACTCTGATATGAATCAGGAAGACCATTCAGAACGGTCTGCACAAGTGAGCTATCTGGTATAACCTCATTAATAGAAATCAAGTGTTCCTTCAGGTCTTTGATCTTTGTAAGAAAATTGTCCATAGAATCATCTTCATTCATCTGCTCACTCTCCAACTGTTTTCGGAGGTAAGCAACACGAGCCTCATTCCTAGCCTGGTACAAAGTGGTAAGTGTATCCCAAGCATCCTTTGCTATTCTGCAAGAGCGAATGTGAGGAATAATGGCACGTTTGATAGACAAATCTATCAATGCATATGCCTGGGCATCTCTGCCATCCCAATGAATCTACTCTGCAGTAGGTGCAACAAAAACAGCAGCACGAACAGGAATCTGCGGAATATCATCTTCGACACCATCTTCATCAGCTCCAACACCTGTATTTGTAGTACCTGTCGTTACAGGTGTAACAGGACGTCTTTCAACACCCTGCACAATGTTCCATAATCCTTTTGCAACTAGTACATGTCGCATCATATAAGCCCATAATGGGTAGTTGGTACCATCCAACTTATCCTCAACAGCCAACACACGGAATACATCACTGCTTTCAGCCATGGCCAGTGACTAAAATACCTTGATGCAGAAAATTGATTGTATCTCAAAAAGTTGAACAGAGCTGCCCAGACGAGTTCTGCTAGACCTGTAGCAGACTTCGAGACGCTTAAACTGGCGAATAGAAACTGGTATATACCTTTGGCACAAAATTACGAAATAGCCTGCACAAGCACTGCGATAGTGCGTTCGGAGGCCGAAACGAGCCTAGATCGCGATTTCAGCACCACAAAGTGAAGCCGTTTTGATCTCGAAAACACCCTGAGTATGCTCACCAAATTTCGTGCAAATCTGAGCCTGCAAACAGAGGAGTGTCGATGGCGCCCTAGAAGAAGCGACGACCTACTCTGATACCAATTGTTGGAGATAGACGTTTGCGGAAGCACGCGAACAGCACAAGGAAGAAGAAGAAGCTTGGAGCACAAACACAATACTGAATGTATTACTAGAGAATGTACAAAGATAAGTAGCCCATTAGGGCAATAGGCGTATATACAAGCCGTGGGAAAAAAACCTCCTAAAGAGGGAAAAAAGTGCCCCGGCGGTCCTAGAGTATTCACACACATCACTACATAAATATATCAACATTACTAGGGCACAATCTTTACAAAAAGCTAAACTAGCTGAGCAATCCGAGCCAAGTGAATCAGGAGAGCCTAGTAAGAGAAAAACAAGAACATGGAAGGATACTAGAGAGAAGGCCAATCGTAAGTGGACCAATAATTTATCTGAACTAGAAGAAAGCTTGAAAGAGGCAAAAACAAAAATAGAAGATATTGCCTCTCAAAGCCCCTCGCATGTCAAAACTCCATCGACACCACCTCATCCCCAACCTCATATGTTCTGGTAGATCCAACCCCAGAAAACTTGTTTGGGGTTGGATCTGCGGTGCGAGGTAATATGTTTGGTACTTTGACAGTGGGGCGACCAAACATATTACCTCGCACCGTAGTTTCTTCTCTTCACTCGAGCCTGCCCCTACAGGGAATACTGTCACATGCGCCCATAACTCCTCTTATCCTGTTATGAGAGTTGGTAAGATCATTCTGACTACTGCTGATGGTAGTTCTTTCACTTTGTCAGATGCTTTATTTGTGCTAGGGATCAAAAAGAACCTGTTATCAGTTTCTGCATTAGCCAAGATTGTCTTGGTTGTGAAATTCGTTGATGATAGGTGTAGAGTCCATGATCTCTCAAATGGCGATGTGATTATTGCTTCTAGCATTTTATGTCGTGGGCTGTATAAGCTCATAGACTATGAAACATCTGTGAATGATTCGGCATGTGCAGTTGATGATTCTCAGGCTATGTCAGATGCAAAGCTTTGGCATGCACGCTTTGGTCATCTGAATTTTGCTAGTTTGTTACGCCTGCAGAAATCTGAAATGGTGTCCTCTTTGCCCAAACTTGAGGCACCTGGAAAACATGTTTGTGAAGGCTGTATTTTGGGCAAAATGCAGAGTTCTTCCTTTCCAAAAGATGGTTCAGTTCAGGCTACGCAGAAATTGCAGCTTGTACATAGTGATGTCTGTGGTCCTATGCACACACCCTCTCTTGGAAATTACCTTTACTTCGTGACTTTCATTGATGATTTTTCCAGGCATGCATGGGTATATCCACTCAAAGCAAAGTCCGAAGTTTTCATGTGCTTCAAACAGTTTTTGGTTTTGGCTGAAAATCTGTCAGCATGTAAAATGGGCACCCTCCGTTCTGATCGAGGGGGGGAATATATGTCTTCAGATTTTAATGCATTTCTGGCTGAACGTGGGATAAAACACCAATGTATAGTGCCGTATACACCTCAACAGAATGGAGTTGCTGAACGAAAGAACAGGTCACTCATGGAGATGGCGAGGTGCATGGTCAAAAGTCAGGCTTTACCACATAGTTTCTGGCTTGAGGCTGTCATGTGTGCAGCATATGTACTGAACAGGTGTGCCACTAAAGCGTTGCAGTCTATCACTCCATATGAGGCTTGGCATGACCGCAAGCCATCTGTTGCTCATCTGCGTGTTTTTGGTTGTTTGGCATATGCATTAGTGCCTGAACAACATCGTAGAAAATTGGATGATAAGGCAGTAAAATGTATTTTTGTTGGGTAGAGTTCTGAAAGTAAAGGCTATCGTCTGTATCATCCATAGACTAAACGTATTCTGGTTAGCTGTGATGTTGTCTTTGTGGAAGATGCTATTCAGCCATTGCTTTCATGTACTAAGGAGACATTTGTTAGCTCGAAAGACATGTATGATACTTATGATGCCTCTTTTTACAGGTGGACAGGCTAGTGCTGGTCCTAATGAGGCAACTTCTCAGCCTTTGCAAGTTTCATATGATGATGCAGATCATTCCATTTCTGATGCAGATTTACATGATGCACTTGTTGATGAGAGAGCTGATATTGAGCAGGCAAAAACTATGCCAAAATGGCTGGTGCAGACTTTGCGTGACAACAAATTAGATGCACCTTTGTCATATCGTACTCGTTTAGGCTCTCATAGTGCCTCCTTTGCATCAGATTGCTATGCTATGGCTGCATCTAGTCTCTGTGATGAGAATGAGCCTACTTCTTTTGATGAAGCACAAAATTCAGAAAATTGGATGGCTGCTATGCAATCTGAATATGATGCTATAATGAAGAATGGTACATGGTCTTTATGTGACTTGCCTCTTGGCAAGAAGGCCATTGGCACTAAGTGGGTATACAAGATGAAGCGTAAACCTGATGGTACAATTGACAGGTATAAGGCTAGGCTTGTTGCAAAGGGTTATGCACAGGAAAGAGGCATTGATTTTGATGAGACCTTTGCACCTACATGCCGTATGACTACTATTTGGAGCATTTGTGCACTTGCAGCCCATCATGGTTGGAATGTACATCAGTTGGACATTAAAACAGCATTTCTGAATGGTGACTTGCATGAAGAAGTGTATGTTTTTCAGCCCCGTGGCTTTGTGCAGAAAGGGCATGAAAACCATGTTTGCAGGTTAAAGAAGGCATTATATGGTTTAAAGCAAGCACCACGTGCTTGGTATGAGAAGATACATGCCTATCTGATTGCACATGGTTTTGAGAACAGTCCAACTGAAAGCACCTTATATGTTAAACGTGCTAATGATGTGCTTCTGATCATTGTTGTCTATGTTGATGACATGCTGCTCACTGGTCCTATTGAGACACATATTGCTGATTTTAAGGCTGATTTGCATGCCTCATTTGAGATGTCTGATTTGGGGCATTTGCATCACTATTTGGGCATTCAGTTTATGCACGTTGATGGTGGAATGGCTTTGTGTCAAACGAAATATATTGACACATTATTGCAGCATTTTGGCCTTGAAGACTGTAAGCCTATTGCCACTCCTATGGAGACAGGTTTACGATTGAGTCTTCATGATGCTGGAGATGCATTTGATGCTGTTCTCTATCAGTAGGCTGTTGGATGCTTGATTTACTTATGCATTACTCGACCAGATATTCAGTTTGCTGACTCACAGATGAGCAGGTTTATGCATTGCCCAGGAGTCACACATTGGAAAGCGGTTAAGCGCATCTTTCGCTACTTGAGTGGTACTTGGCTACTTGGGTTGTTTTATCCCAAGGGAGAATCACTACCGCCAGATTTGCATGCTTTTTCTAACTCAGATTGGGCTGGTTGCTATGACACTCGTGTGTCCACCAGTGTTTTTTGCTTCATGCTTGGTAGCTCATGTATATCTTGGTTGAGCAAGAAGCAGCCTACTATGGCTACTTCCAGTTGTGAGGCTGAGTATAGGGAAACTTTCACAACGACTGTTGAGTGTGTGTGGCTCAGACACCTTATGGCTGATTTGGGTGTTGGCCAGTCTTCTGCCACCACCATCTTCACTGACAGTCAGAGCGCATTGGCAGTTGCGAGGAACCCTGTGTTCCATGCTCGCACTAAGCACATTGAGGTGCATTATCACTATGTCAGGGAGAGGTTCTCTGCTGGGGAGATCAGCTTGGCATATGTGCCCACGCAGGAGAACATTGCAGACCTTTTCACGA
Source organism: Ceratopteris richardii (assembly GCA_020310875.1). Classification (NCBI taxonomy): domain Eukaryota; kingdom Viridiplantae; phylum Streptophyta; class Polypodiopsida; order Polypodiales; family Pteridaceae; genus Ceratopteris; species Ceratopteris richardii. The sequence goes on from CM035418.1 coordinate 195,256,902, forward strand.
AGGCTCTGCCTAGGGAGAAGTTTGAAGCTTTCCGCAAAGCTTTGGGCTTACTTCCTTTTGTGGAGTGATTTCCACATAGCTTGGCACTTCCTTATACATGAGTGCCAGCTCCTTGTTCACCGCATCACTCCCAGGGGGGATTTGTTGATATATTTAAGTAGTGATGTGTGTGAACACTCTAGGACTGCCGAGGCACTTTTTTCCCTCTTTAGGAGGTTTTTTTCCCCCGGCTTGTATATACGCCTATTGCCCTAATGGGCTACTTATCTTTGTACATTCTCTAGTAATACATTCAGTATTGTGTGTTTGTGCTCCAAGCTTCTTCTTCTTCCTTGTGCTGTTCGCTTGCTTCCGCAGACGTCTATCTCCAACAAGTAACTTCATGTATAAGAGCCACATTATCGCTACTGGAACTTGAATCCCCTACTAGGCCTACTACATTAACAGGTGTAACCTTTGGTGCACTAGAGGGATGTCCGGGACAATCTCTCAGGAGCTGTTCTTTGCCACACTCAAGACAAACGACTTGTATTGTGATGTTCTGCCTTTGTGTTAGAGCTAGTGGGTGGCGTGGTTATTGTCTTGGTATAGGTTGAGGTTGGTTATATCCTCCATGTTCATACGGTCTAGTTGCTTGTTAGGCCGCCGGATTGGCACAATGTAATTTTTTTTTCATATACCGCACGCACCGAAAGGGCGTAGCGAAGCGATGTAACCTTTTTACCCATTAATGAAGAGACATTACGGTGTTCTCCGATGCGAGAGGAGACGAGGATCGCCAGATTATCTGTCTGGGCGATTTGCGATCTTGCGGAGACGCTGTGGTGCAGAATTTGTAGACATTTGGAATACTGTTAAGTCTGTTCTTATTGAATTGTCGTAATTTACTATTAACACAGTAATATTGTCTTAACATCAATAAGTCTGTTCGATTGTGTGATTGAACAATTGCACGATAATCTACTGTGTGAGGATACCGTAAACGGAGGATTATAACTGTGTAATAAAAGTATTGCCTTGACGTATAGTTACTGTGTGATTAACTGGTTAATTGGGAAAATTAAGTAAAGGGCCTCTGCATTGCCAGACCCCTACCATCCCCAAGAACCCAAAAGAGATTAAAAGCGACTAGACCGAAGTCCTTTTGACACTGGCGCCGTCTATGGGAAGATGACAATAGATTGAGAATAATCAGTAAAGGTAGAACAGTACGCAAGGCAAGCGGTGCAGAAGTTATATATGCCGGTTACTCGGTCCGGCGAGTCATATCCAAAGTATAGGAGAGACTAGCATCCCTGGGCAGTTCCAAATCTATTAGGGACACCCCCATGTGATAGAAGTACAGGCCATTTAAGCCTAGTGGTAGAAGGATCGGAGCCAATTAGCAGTGATTCCAGTACCAGTTTGGTGAACCATGATGAGATTCCGGTGGATTCCGGTGTGATTCCGATACTTTCTGAAGAAGGTACATTGACTTTTGGGTGTACAGAGACACAGTGCGCAGTTAGCCCGACGCTATCTGGTCAGAATTTGACCATTTTCAGTGATAAAGTTGTGTTACCGAGTGAGACCGCCTCCTGTGAAAGGATAACCTGGTGCAGTGCGATAAGCTCCGGTGGAAGTTCGGTACCATTTGGTGGAACTCTGAAATTTTTCGGTGATAGTGCGGTACTACCTGGTGGATCTGTATTATGTTCACCACTCTTCGAGGCAAGCTTACCTAATTTTGATACCAAAGTTGAGGACATGCTATTTGATTTGGAGATAAGTAAGATATTCAACGCCATTTTCGAGTCGGAAGGTGAGCAGTCTGACAATACAGATTCTGAAGGACAAGAGACACCTCCTCAACAGACAGATAACAACAACACTACTTACAATAGCACTATGAGTGGTTCATAGTCTCAACAGCAGACACCCCCACAGTCGCAACCGCAGTTTCAGCAGCAACAACAACAGCAGCCGCAACCAATTATACAAGTTCGACTGGTCCCAACAGGAGTGACTTACACCAAGTTCGGTGGATTTCCGGGTGACGACCCTGATGCACATGTGCACACCTTTGAGATGAGTTATGTAGTATTAAACCACCCACCCGACCCGGCGTACAAGGCCATTGTGTTTTAGGCCACGTTGGTCAATGAAGCAGCGAGATGGCTAACAGAGTATGATATTAATCATTTCGGTAATTATGATGAGGTAAAGAACACATTCCTATAGAGGTTTCGGTTGAAGAAAAATCCTGTCGAAATCTTCGACTATTTGCAGAACAATTGGCAGAAGCTACATCAGACTATTCAGGAATACGCAACATTGTTTCGAACTCACTTAACGCAGTTGCCTCCGGCACATGCTAATCTACCGGACGATGTTATAACCCAATGGTTCATTAACGGACTGAATCCATAGTTGAGACAAATCATGATCATTCGCTGTGTGGGCGGAATGATGTTGGATGCAGTAATTGCGATGGCCCTACAACTGGAGCATAAAGTTGGAGGATTTATAGAAGACTTGGAATGGCTGAAAGCCAGTAAGAACGTAGCGGATGAACCGACCAAACAGATGTATTGTACCAAGTGCAAAAATCTAGGGCACACCAGTGCTACATGTGCCCTTAACCATATATATTGTGCCATCTGTAACACAACAGGACACTCAACGGAAACTTGTGTGTATAATGCCAAGGTGCGGGGTAGAGAAGCTGTAAACGCCATCATACAGGAACCAGGTCAGCCAGCAACCCATTACATGCTGCCACAGATGTGAACCAATCAGGAGTAAGAATATCGGAATTACCGAGGTCAGCGGAACACCAATTTCAATTCAAATCGATGGCAGGCGGGTACCTCAGCGGAAGGTATCTCTCTTCCACCCCCTCGATGTCATTTTTGCAACGAGGTTGACCACATCTGTAGATTCTGCAAGGAAGCAGCAGAGTATGACAAAATGAAGAAGGAGCGACAAAATCCAATGACCAATATGGTTTATATTTCACTAGTCAAGTCACAAGCAGCTATCGTGTAGACAAGATCAGGTAAGCAGATGCAACCAGCAGCTGAAGTGTTCGAGCCGGGTATTCGTGAGCAGTAGCGAATGTTTGCAGAGGCTAGTCAATGGACAGCTAAGGAGCCAACTGTGTTTCTTGATCCGATTCCGGTAACACAGGTCCCTCTGCCACAGGCAAGATCGAATGAACAAAATTTTGTCCCAACAACATTAGAATCATCATCAGAATTGGTGAGAATTACGACCCAAACAGATCAGGTATGGGATATCCTATCTAAGGCTTCCATCACACTCCCTTTGGGATAGTTGCTCGCTTTAGTGCCAGGAGTAAGGCAGCAATTTCAATAGCAAGTTAACCCCGGGTCTTCATGTACTCTGGCGACTGCCACCATACAACCGGAAATTGATTCTACGGTGGATCATTCAGTCCCATTGATCACCGTCTGGCATAAAAACCCGAAGATTACCCAAGTGTTAATTGATGGTGGTTCTGGTGTGAATATTGCAACAGCAGCACTCTGCAAGAAATTGGGTTGGACCCAAATTGAACCCGTACAATTTTTTGTACAAATGGCAGACCAATCCCGAGTCCATCCGGTGGGATTAGTACGTAATATTCCAAATACCTTGCAGGGCACCACATTTAAAATGACTTTTGTAGTCCTATAATTACCAGAATCCAGCCTCGACTACAACTTACTTTTCGGTCGCCCATGGCTCAAGCAAGCCAAAGTTGTACATGATTGGTCAACCCAAGAGTTAATTTTCAAAATCCATCACCGGAAATATGTAGTTAAATTGGATGCTATGCAACCCTGTGATCTTCATGCACGACCATACGTAGCGGAGCCGGTCCATATGTTGGATGGATTATTTGATGATGAGGAAGAGGCATTCCTGAAGACCAATAAGGATCTGATCTCATTAGGTACTGTCGATCTCCAGTCGGTAGCAGACAAGTGGAGTCCGACAGCTTGTATGATCGTACCAGTGATCGGAGATGCGAAAGCAGATGATAGCGTAGCTATGGATGAAGCAACCTTACATCAACTATTGCAGCTAGCTAATGATTTGGTAAAACCTCGACAATTTTATGTATCGGAAGATTGTTACGTCCTAATGCCCACGAAAAAGATGCTTATTCAAGTCCTTATTTTGCTCAAACCCCGTGGAATTGGTCTACTTGGATTATTTGGAACCCACAATGATCTCGCAATGGATTCTCCTTATGGCTATGCACTAGCTCGTATGGTTCCCGGCAAACGCACCAAATGAATCAGCTCCTAAGCCCCAGGAAAAAGTGATTATACGAGATTTTATGTTGTGCAAATCCCTCGCAATCGATCCACTTGGATCACATATATACTCAAGCTCTTCCACACTTTCCCTTTACCCTCTCTCTCTCTCTCACTCTACTTTTCCAAATTATCCAATTCACAACCTCAACCACTCAGAATGCAATCGTATCCTTCCCACATCGGGCATATGCCTTGATCAAAGCATTCCAAGAAGAATCATCTGGATAAGGTAGCTTATTGAAGGTCCGTTGGGCATCATGCAAGCATCCAACATCTATGAGCAAACACATAAATTCATTACCAATTAACTTATGAGCCTCAAGTCCAAGGCGTTGAATGTGAATAGACAATGTCATAATAAGTGAAATGTCTTTCACTCTTCTACATTCATCCACAAAATGGCAAACATGGTCAATTGCTTCTAGAGAAACAATGTGATGTCTGCAAGTCTCCTTCAACCTTGAAAGCTTCCAGGAAGTTTGTTTTCCATTTACACCAACATTCTCTCCAAACATTTGATTAATAAAATAGAACTGAACTTCTAGTAAGATGGAATCCAAACGTTCACCTTTAATTCAAGTTGACAATCCCGATTTCCTCCTGATGAAAACTTTGTGCACCCATGAGAAATTCGCCACTGGTCTTTTGAATAATGCTCCTCTTGGAGGTTAAAAAAGATTGGTTGATGTAAAGTTGATCCAAGTGTAACACGACAGACAATCCAGCATGCCCCACCAAACTGTTCTGGACAAAAATCAAAATCTGCCAACCTGAGCCACTGTTTGAGCATAACCAAGCCCAATCACCACTGATCTGCAGCACCAACCAAGGCCTTTCGTATGCGTCATGACACTACTCTCATACGTAGAAGATGATTGGCTGGCGTGAGGGTGATCCTAGTGTAACGGAACTGGACAATCCAGAATGGTCCAACAAAAGATCCTAGAAAAATTGACACCCGCCATGACCATGAACCATGCGCGATTCCTGCTGCCCCATTGTGTCAATTTGAACCAACCCCGGTTGCAATTTGAAGCTTGACCCGGCACGGTCTAAAATTGACAATTTTTTTTTCCCATCAAAGGCCATTTTTCCTCGGGATACCAAAATGACTTCCAGATTCCCGAGTCAGGACGCTCATGATCCATCGAACCACCACTTCAGAAATTAGGCTTGAGAATTGAGCGGACATGTTACAACACAACTCTTGACTCTCTCCAGACTCTTACGGGTGTTGAGTTGTGTGAAACCTGGAATATTGAAAGTTGAGTTGGGTCTGACTCCAAGAACGGCTGGAGCGAAATTCCACTGGTTATTCGGCTGAAGCAACATGCCTTTCTGGGCGGGAGGCTGGAGCAATGGATACATCATACTACATAGTCGTCTGAGCAGCTAGAACTCATGAGTCGCGCTTCCATACAACACAAACGGACAAGTCATGACACACTGCATGTGCATGTAGAATGCACAGGAAATGTTCTTTGGAAATTGGAATTATGAGCTACTACCTGAAGCGCATCTATAGGAAGGATCCTCTTCAAAAAAACCTGAATTAACATACTCTGTGCAAGCACTGCTGAAACTCGTAGAGAAATTCGATTTTGGTCGTCATATCTCTCAGCGAAGTGACGGTCTGTCAATCGATTATCAGAGTGTGGCAGCCGACTCCCCCTTCGATCTGTCTTCCCCTTGTGTTGTTCTATCCTCGATCCCTGCCTTCCAGCAAGCACCACAAGGTAATCCCTCCTCAATCCACGCGTTCGTCCCTTATCCTCCCAAACACGCGCGATAGATAGCCCTTTTTTTTGCTACCGCAGAAGATAAAAAAAAAAAACCCCAAATTATGCAGACCACACTTCATGTAGACATCCAACAATGTATTTGCTGCAATATTAGAATCCAGAAGCCCACGTCTTTCCATTTCCACATGGAGTTCTTGAGCCTTATCTGGAGCCCCAATATTGGCACATGCCTTCAGACAACAAAGATAGGTAACAATATCCGGCAACCAGTGCATTCCAAATTGTTGAGTTTCAAAGTGAAAGATTGTCAGACACTATCTCTGCACTTTCAACGAAGCCAAAGTTGACATACATGTCCACCAAAGTAGTTCCAACAAAAATGTCTCTGGCCAACACACCCTGAGAATCAATCTCCACATGCAAAATCTTCCCTATGAGTACAGGTCCCTCAACAACAGAAGCTCTAAGGGAGCAAACATACATTGCAGCGTCAGGAAGAACACACTGGTGTCTCATTTTCCAAAAGCAATCAAGCCCTTCGACTCCAAATCCATGTTCAACATAGCCAGCTATAAGTGATGTCCATGAGATTACATTTCTCTCTGAGATTCTATAAAGGAGTCCTTCAGCTGTTGCAAGCCACCCACATTTTGAAAAGATGTCCACCAAAGCATTGTTTAAAGCGATGCTTTCATGCAGCAGACCTCTCCTCTCAATTTTTGCATGAACTTCCTGAGCCTTCTCAATATCGCCAATGCTTCCACAAGCTTTTAAGCAGAAAATAAGTGTTATTTCCTTGGGGGGCACACTGTCCACCTGCATCTGCTCAACACAAATGATTGCATCCTAAACATGCTCATATTTTCCATAATCTGAACTCCAAACACCAAGGGCATTCCCCTCTGAACAAGATGTAGCCATGTAGTTTGCAAATATCTTCCATCCAATTGATTAACTCTTCAAATACCTGCAATCAAACATATTTCCCTGGCCAAATAGAACCACATTAGTGCATAAAAACCAACCGTTTTCTAAGCTAACATACTCCCCTCTTTTTATTTGCGAAGTCGTCCTCGACGAGCGATATGCTACCTGCACTCCAGTTCCGACATGGGATCATCAGTCAATCAAATACAAATCTTTACCTTGCATGCCTATTCTCTTCTTCCTCAATGTAGCACCTGCAATCACCCTCATACAATCATTGGTCAGTACCAAAATCCAATCATTTCACTTACCATCTTTGTCCATCTTGATGTATCTTCACCGACATGTCCACCTGTCTGCAAACTTCATTAAAACATTAGAACCTTTCTTCATCAAATCACAATATGTACAACCAAAATGAAAAGACAATCATATCCTTCATCCACATCACACAACGGCACACACATCATGATCCACGCCACACATGCATCCTCGTCACACACAACATACATACATGCAAACAGAAGACATGTCCACATTCGCTCTCGTCACTCTTCTCGACTATTCATTCAACACGTCACAAATCTTTGTTCCACATGCATACTCAACACACTTTCCACACACACCATATATAATCAAAACCATTCCCCACTTCCATTTTTCGTTTCTAGCTGGGTTCTCTCGCCGATTGTTGATTCCCCTTCTACCTAGGGTTTCCACTACCCGCTTGCCTTCCTGTCTATCTCTCTGTTTTTCTTGCTCGTCGACTAGATCAGATGCTAGGTCACCATCACACCATTCCTAAATTGATGGACACACGACAAAGACCACTCAAGCCTAACTCGAGCTCACTCTAACAAGATCACTCATCGTCGACATGATTCGGGACATCGCAAGTAGTTGCATAGCCTAAGAACCAAAATGGGCACCTCTCAAGAATTCGAAGACGAACAAGCTAACTAGCACGCTTGGGTCTCTCAAGTCCAAGTCTTCCACAAACACTTCGCAGCCAAAATCCTAGCCGAGCTTAAGCTTCGATTCGACATGCCTCATCAGGAGTCCACACATTCCCATATCGCCACAACACAAACACATATTCCCATCTGAGCATCATGCTCTCTCACCTCTCTTATGTCCCCCCTCGAGCAAGGAATTCTTCTCATTCATTTTTTTCCACATTTTTTTCATCATTCTTTTTCACATATTTACTCACACTTGCCGGCCTGCGCCGAAGCTGGATGCGACTCGTGGACTCGACCACCCGATCGAGTTTGTTCCACCCATCTACCAACCCAACGAAGCGCGCGACACACAGACAACTAGCCCTATGCGAAACCGACGTCGGTTCGTGGCTTTGACCACCCGGTCAAAGTGGGTCCACCCACCTATCGGCCCACATAGGCGCGTAGCCGCAATCACACATACACAAACATATATTTTTCTCATTTTCTTTTCATTCCGGCATCTCGAGAATTAGGAGACAAAAGAAAGGATCCTTTCCCAACCATCCCAATCACGACACACACACATATATCCCCTCGTGGACATCCCAATGAGACATATCTCCTCTTTGCTGCCACTCAAGCCAAAATTCAGCCACTAATGCCATGGTCAACCCGTCCTCGCAAAAACCCACACACACTAATTACTTTGCCGACCTGAAACCTCAGAAAGTGTCACTTCAGTTCCTAAGTGTACAACACACTTGGTCCACCCGTCCTCACATCTCTGACTCGCAATCCACAAAGCAAACCCTAATCAGACTCAAGCCATCCTCACCAACATCCATTGCCTCGTCTATTTTTTCATCTCCAACCTCTGCCTCGCAGAGATTCCACATGATTCGACAAATGACCTGAAACATTATTATTGCTCATTGTGCTCCTCAATGATTCAAGCCTCGCCGCTAAGTCCCTTAATCCTTGTTTGTTGTGCTCAATATCACTCTGATATTGGAACAAGTCACAGTCAATGCCTCGGAACCGATTCCATATTTGCTCCATCTCTTTATCCTCTCTCACCCTTTTTGCAGATTCGAGGGGAACATCCTCCCTCTTCTCAACTCGAACAGTCAACTTCTCGACTTCCTCTCTAATCGATCTTTCCTCCCAAATCCTACTCATATTTTCTTCATTTAGATCATCTACCTTCTTCAACAATTCATTCTTCATTTTTTTTAACTCCGTTCCGAATGCATCCAACCTATCCAACACTGCTTTCAGCTCTTCCTCCATTTTTCCTGCTTTCGGGTCCTCTACCTGTACTCGCATCTCATCGTCTTTCCAATTCATCCACCTACCGAGCTTGCTACTCAGCTTTGCATTCTCTTTCTCTACACGTCTCACTTTCTCATCACTCTCTGCTTGGGCACTTTTCATTCTTTCTAACTCGAGGTGGAACTCGTCACATGCCTTACCCGCTTGATCACTGTCGACAGATTATGCTTTGTACCTTCTCAATTTCATGCTCCATTCGTTCGACTCTCCTCATTAGGTCATCCTCGTCTCTTGAGAGCTCTTCGTCGATCGCAACTCCAAAGCAGTCGGCTACCATCAAGCCGGATCTCAAGTTCCAAACCACGTTTTCACTCTCGGGCTTCACAAGATTTTGCCTCCAGCTTTTGTTTACTCTTTTCCACTCCTTGTTTTCATTTTTCAACACGCGTACTTGCTTTTCCCAAGTTTCTAGGACCTCGGCCATTTTCACTTGATTTTCCTCTAATTTCTCGATCTTGATCCTCTCGTTATCTCGCTCTACCTGAAGCAAATTGACTTGACATTCCAAGCTCTTTACGAGTTCTACCAAGTCTCGATCATGAGATCGGGTGTCCTTGCTTTCACTTGCTCTCGCAGTCTCCGTCGATGAAGTAACTCCACCTTTGTCAACTTCCACATACAAGGAGGATAAACACCTATCTGGTTCATTCGTTGCGACCTTTAGGTCAATCACCTCTTTTGAGCCACACACATGCTCGCATAGTCTCTTTTTCCCGCAGTCCTCACATGTGGGAACAAAATCCAACGGGGTGCATACACGAGGGCAATATTTGGCTATATGCCCAATCTGCTCGCAACACCAGCATCTCACATAATTTGATATTGGGCCAAATCGCCACCCTCGGTTCACATGACGTCTCATGGTCGGACGAGAATCTATCCATCTCCTATTTCGTTCAGAATTCATTTGCCTCATGTTGGCATTCTCCTCAAAACCACAGGCTTGCCTTTGTTGGGCCATTTCTCTAATGAAGATCATAGCAAATTTGGGATCGACTTGGCTGTGCCACACGATTGGGGCACCAAGCGAACTCGTAGCACTCTCGATGAGATGTGCTAAGCCAATCCCCAGCAGGATCGCCAAATGTTACGTCCTAATGCCCACGAAAAAGATGCTTATTCAAGTCCTTATTTTGCTCAAACCCCGTGGAATTGGTCTACTTGGATTATTTGGAACCCACAATGATCTCGCAATGGATTCTCCTTATGGCTATGCACTAGCTCGTATGGTTCCCGGCAAACGCACCAAATGAATCAGCTCCTAAGCCCCAGGAAAAAGTGATTATACGAGATTTTATGTTGTGCAAATCCCTCGCAATCGATCCACTTGGATCACATATATACTCAAGCTCTTCCACACTTTCCCTTTACCCTCTCTCTCTCTCTCACTCTACTTTTCCAAATTATCCAATTCACAACCTCAACCACTCAGAATGCAATCGTATCCTTCCCACATCGGGCATATGCCTTGATCAAAGCATTCCAAGAAGAATCATCTGGATAAGGTAGCTTATTGAAGGTCCGTTGGGCATCATGCAAGCATCCAACATCTATGAGCAAACACATAAATTCATTACCAATTAACTTATGAGCCTCAAGTCCAAGGCGTTGAATGTGAATAGACAATGTCATAATAAGTGAAATGTCTTTCACTCTTCTACATTCATCCACAAAATGGCAAACATGGTCAATTGCTTCTAGAGAAACAATGTGATGTCTGCAAGTCTCCTTCAACCTTGAAAGCTTCCAGGAAGTTTGTTTTCCATTTACACCAACATTCTCTCCAAACATTTGATTAATAAAATAGAACTGAACTTCTAGTAAGATGGAATCCAAACGTTCACCTTTAATTCAAGTTGACAATCCCGATTTCCTCCTGATGAAAACTTTGTGCACCCATGAGAAATTCGCCACTGGTCTTTTGAATAATGCTCCTCTTGGAGGTTAAAAAAGATTGGTTGATGTAAAGTTGATCCAAGTGTAACACGACAGACAATCCAGCATGCCCCACCAAACTGTTCTGGACAAAAATCAAAATCTGCCAACCTGAGCCACTGTTTGAGCATAACCAAGCCCAATCACCACTGATCTGCAGCACCAACCAAGGCCTTTCGTATGCGTCATGACACTACTCTCATACGTAGAAGATGATTGGCTGGCGTGAGGGTGATCCTAGTGTAACGGAACTGGACAATCCAGAATGGTCCAACAAAAGATCCTAGAAAAATTGACACCCGCCATGACCATGAACCATGCGCGATTCCTGCTGCCCCATTGTGTCAATTTGAACCAACCCCGGTTGCAATTTGAAGCTTGACCCGGCACGGTCTAAAATTGACAATTTTTTTTTCCCATCAAAGGCCATTTTTCCTCGGGATACCAAAATGACTTCCAGATTCCCGAGTCAGGACGCTCATGATCCATCGAACCACCACTTCAGAAATTAGGCTTGAGAATTGAGCGGACATGTTACAACACAACTCTTGACTCTCTCCAGACTCTTACGGGTGTTGAGTTGTGCGAAACCTGGAATATTGAAAGTTGAGTTGGGTCTGACTCCAAGAACGGCTGGAGCAAAATTCCACTGGTTATTCGGCTGAAGCAACATGCCTTTCTGGGCGGGAGGCTGGAGCAATGGATACATCATACTACATAGTCGTCTGAGCAGCTAGAACTCATGAGTCGCGCTTCCATACAACACAAACGGACAAGTCATGACACACTGCATGTGCATGTAGAATGCACAGGAAATGTTCTTTGGAAATTGGAATTGTGAGCTACTACCTGAAGCGCATCTATAGGAAGGATCCTCTTCAAAAAAACCTGAATTAACATACTCTGTGCAAGCACTGCTGAAACTCGTAGAGAAATTCGATTTTGGTCGTCATATCTCTCAGCGAAGTGACGGTCTGTCAATCGATTATCAAAGAGTGGCAGCCGACTCCCCCTTCGATCTGTCTTCCCCTTGTGTTGTTCTATCCTCGATCCCTGCCTTCCAGCAAGCACCACAAGGTAATCCCTCCTCAATCCACGCGTTCGTCCCTTATCCTCCCAAACACGCGCGATAGATAGCCCTTTTTTTTGCTACCGCAGAAGATAAAAAAAAAAAAAAACCCAAATTATGCAGACCACACTTCATGTAGACATCCAACAATGTATTTGCTGCAATATTAGAATCCAGAAGCCCACGTCTTTCCATTTCCACATGGAGTTCTTGAGCCTTATCTGGAGCCCCAATATTGGCACATGCCTTCAGACAACAAAGATAGGTAACAATATCCGGCAACCAGTGCATTCCAAATTGTTGAGTTTCAAAGTGAAAGATTGTCAAACACTATCTCTGCACTTTCAACGAAGCCAAAGTTGACATACATGTCCACCAAAGTAGTTCCAACAAAAATGTCTCTGGCCAACACACCCTGAGAATCAATCTCCACATGCAAAATCTTCCCTATGAGTACAGATCCCTCAACAACACAAGCTCTAAGGCAGCAAACATACATTGCAGCGTCAGGAAGAACACACTGGTGTCTCATTTTCCAAAAGCAATCAAGCCCTTCGACTCCAAATCCATGTTCAACATAGCCAGCTATAAGTGATGTCCATGAGATTACATTTCTCTCTGAGATTCTATAAAGGAGTCCTTCAGCTGTTGCAAGCCACCCACATTTTGAAAAGATGTCCACCAAAGCATTGTTTAAAGCGATGCTTTCATGCAGCAGACCTCTCCTCTCAATTTTTGCATGAACTTCCTGAGCCTTCTCAATATCGCCAATGCTTCCACAAGCTTTTAAGCAGAAAATAAGTGTTATTTCCTTGGGGGGCACACTGTCCACCTGCATCTGCTCAACACAAATGATTGCATCCTAAACATGCTCATATTTTCCATAATCTGAACTCCAAACACCAAGGGCATTCCCCTCTGAACAAGATGTAGCCATGTAGTTTGCAAATATCTTCCATCCAATTGATTAACTCTTCAAATACCTGCAATCAAACATATTTCCCTGGCCAAATAGAACCACATTAGTGCATAAAAACCAACCATTTTCTAAGCTAACAAAGATCAATTAGTAACATATAATTTGGGTGACACGGTCAACCCGCGACCAGTTAAGATTAAGGTAGGATTAGGAGAGACATTCCAAGATGATTTTGTACAACTCCTGCGTGAATTCTCCGATGTTTTTGCTTGGGATTATAGACGCATGAAAGGTCTTGACCCCCATATTTATCAACATCGGGTAGTGCTCAAACCGGAGGCGAGGCCAATCAAACAATCTAGTTACAGAATGAACCCCAATTATGCAGCACAGGTCAAAGCAGAACTTGATAGGTTATTGCAGGTAGGATTCATTGTGCCAATTGAGCATGGTGAGTGGATATCTCCAATAGTGATCGTCCCGAAGAAAAATAAACAATTGCGTATCTGTGTTGATTATCGGAAACTGAATGCTGCCACTGTACCGGATCCGTTCCCTCTCCCTTTTCTCGATACAATGCTCGATCGGGTAGCAGGGCACGAGATGTATTCTTTTCTGGATGGGTACAGTGGATATAATCAGGTGAGGATGGCAGAACAGGACATACCAAAGACAACTTTAATCACGAACTAGGGTGTCTATGCTTGCACCGTAATGTGGTTCGGTTTAAGGAATACCCCGAGTACCTTCCAAAGATGCATGCAAGAAGTCTTTTCACCCTACTTAACTACCTTTATGCAAGTATATTTGGACGATTTTTCCTTATTCGGCAAGACTTCGACGCACCTCTATCATTTATGGTGCTGCTTTGAAAAATGCTGAGAGTACCGATTATGCTTGAATCAGACCAAATCTGTTTTTGCGGTCTCCTGTGGTAAACTGCTCGGCCATATTATCTCTAAACAAGGAATACAGGTCGATCCGGATAAAGTAGCAGCCGTGTTGGAGGCACCAGTCCCATCAACACCAAAAGAAGTTATGCGCTTTCTTGGTCAAATCCGGTGGCATGGCAGACACTTACGGTGGTTAGCTCACTTAGCAACACCACTTAACAAGCTTATGACCAACGCTCCATGATAGTATGATTGGACACTGGAGTGCCAAAATGCATTTGATCATTTAAAGGTTTTATTGACGTAGGCCCCAATTTTGCAACCACCTGATTGGGAGCGACCGTTCCATGTTGTGTACCTAAGAACCAACTTAGGGACTTGTGGAGAAAGAGACTATACCTCAATCCCCCTCAAGTGCATATAGTGGGGGTTCACACTTTAATTATCAATCCGACGAGTATACAAACCTAGCCGAGTGTATGAAGACATGCATTCAAATGATGATCAATGCAAATGAATTACTCAAAGAGTGCAAACAATGCAAAGACTAATCCAAACAAGCTTCAACTGTCAGTCATGGTGTCACGATACTTGGAATAGTAGCCAACAGTAAATTGAGCTTTTCTCTCAGCTTCGAACGCCAAATATAGCGAATAGCATATGCGTTTCAAAGCTCTCAAAAAGACACATCCAATGGTGGTGGTTTCACTCAATTTTGACACTCCTACCTCAAGTTATGAGTAAAATATTGAGTCGCGGGAAAACATTCCTACACTTCAACACTTCCTACACTTCGCACACACCTTAACAACAGCAAACAAACACTTTCAGGGATAGAAAACACTTCCTAACACTCTTTTTCAGCAATACACCTGCACACAAGCTCACAAAGAAGAAGATACAGAGAGGAGAAGACACAAATTCGAATTTCTGTGCTCTTGATTCTCACAATGGCCAAAAGTCTTTACAAAGAGTCACAAATTGACTTATATACTTGTGCCCTAAAAATGGTCCTTTCACACAAGAGACCGGCACTTTATTCACTAAAAGACTAATTTCCTACTAATTTACATGGGTAAGTTTCTAGTCTTCTGTGGGGATGCATCTAGAGGACTCCTCTAGTGCATTTACATCGGAAAATATATTACAAGAATGGTTATAATACAAAAATTGGGTATCCAAATCGGAAAAATTTTGGGGCCCTTCTTTTTCTCTGCCTTGTGCTCTCTTTAGCTCTGCAACACTCTCCCCCTCTTTGTCTCTGTTGTCCCTTGACAGGCTTTACTTCTTGTTTGTCTCTGTCATCACACACATCCCTTGGTCAGTTCTGCCTACTGGTTAGACTGGCATTACATTTTAGGGGTCCTCTGATTTGTCCTGGTTGCACACATCGGACCCTACTGTATTACTTAAGCCTGTTAATTCGGGTTGCCACGCACGCCATTAGTAGACATATGAGGATGTAGCTCTTTAGCCTTGATCTGAACCTTCTGTTGATTAAGAGGTTGAAGCACCCTCGTGTGGGTGCGTGCTTTTCCTTGGTGTGTGTGCCCCTGCGGGGCTCTGTGCAGAGATGGGTATTGCGCCCCTGCGGGGCTTCTTGCAAAGATATGTCTTCAAATATGATCTTTCTAGTGAAGCTTCTTTCGTTGTCTTCTTCTTTTCTTCTTCTTGCTTGATTCTCCCTCAACACTGCCCCCTTCCTGGACTCTGTCATCCTCGACAGGCTTTGACAAGCGACGGGCGTATGTTCTATATACTTTTTGCTCTGTGTCATTAAGCAAATTGGCTTCACATATCATTAGCTGTTTCCATTGTTCTGCCTTCACACCATCATTTGGTGGTTGTCTATGGTCCGCGAAGAAGCTCAGTTTGTATGCCACTAATCTGGCATTCAGGTTAGATGACATCTTTAAAAATATTTCGGAATCTATTTCAAAAAATCTAGTGAAGAATGCTTCTTCAAATGTCTGCATATAAGTACTTGGCAAAAACATAATCCTGGAATAATACGCCATTATTGTAGGTCGGCTAGGCATAACAGACCGGTCAAAAATGAGTATGTCCGTTCCTTGATTAATACCAATGAAATTAAAAAATGTATAGGCTGCGTGTTTGAAGACCTTCAATACTGTAAGTATCATACTGAGTATTTTATTTTTCATCTTTACAGTTACGTCTGGTACTGTTGCATAATTTTGCAGCCAAAATTCAATGGTTTTTACCATGTACTCTTCCGTAGGTAGATAATTATGTGGCGGACTTGGAAGCAGAGGATAATTTAGCCACTGTTTATTTATGGCACCAGTTTTTTGCATGTCTGAAAATTCTTTGGTTTCTCGTCGACGTGGTATAGGACAAAATGAAGGGTATACCTGTAGGAAATATGGTGCTGCTTGCCAATGCACCCGTAGTGTAGGATGTTTTTTCCAAAAACTTTCTCCTCCAAACAGGTTGCGCAGCTTCAAATTCTTCTTGAGTCTAAGCGAATGCGTCATGTTTGAAGTTTAGCTGCTCATCTGTGTTGGTGCATTTTACCCAAGCCTACATGCTTGATATGCTTGATATGCTTGATATTATCCTCATTTGTAAGTCACATGATTAGTCATGTGAACACCTCTTGTAAAAGAGTACATTTTATCTCTTGTAAATGGAAAAAGAAAAAAGGAAAAGGATGGCTTACCTCATCCATGATGTAAAGCAAATTCGTGGCTCTAACTACAAAAATCACGAATTTTTGAGCTGAGGGAATATCTCCTAACTTTGGGGATCACTTTTAGGTGGAGCCATTCGAATTCGAATTCAAAACTCCCTCCAAGAATAGCTATAAAAGGAGCAAGAAGGAAGAGGCGATTAGCAAGCCTTGTAAGTGACCACTTCATGTCATTTTGTAGAGATTGAAGAGCTTACTCCATAGCTCTATCATTCTACTCCCATTGTGCAAAGATTCATTGCCAATGTGGTTGTAATCATATGTGAATCTATACATTTATCATCATCTACTTCTCTATTTTGTTCTCTGCTACACTCACTCAGAGCAGTACCTTCAGAAGGTCATATCTCGAGTTGTACTGAACCTTTTTCAGTGATTTAACATGCGTTGGATAGCTCTTACTGTCTTGTTTTTGCATATAAATGTTCATGGTCATTGGACGTATAGTTTTGGAGATATCTGCATTTTACTGCTCATTGGTCTATCTCTACAGAGCCCCGAGAATGGTGGGCATGTTCCAGAAATTGATGAAAGTTGTTCTCAGTGCTCAGTCCATCATTTGAAGTGTTTTAACTTGGATTGGGAAGCTTGCTAAGTCTATTTGCTATGCCCAAAAGGAATTTTTCTAATTCCTACCAAGTTGAGAGCACTGTTCATTTTTTCCAGCAGGTGTATGTCAAAAAAATAGCAATTTTTGGGAGCTAGTCATTTCACAACTAGTCTGTCTTGACTTAAACTTTTGGGATACATGTTCCAAAGTACTTGGCTGATATTTTGGTGGATTTAGGAAGTTTAAAGGGTCTACTAATCAACTCTGAAGTCTCAGTTGGCTGGTGTGAAGCTGGTTGTAGCAGCACCTACTCATCTTTGGATTGCATCCACCATCTCTCTTCACAGTGGTATCAGAGCATAGTCAAGCAACATGGGAGATGGATTTCCATCAACAATTGACAAATTGGATCGAAACAACTACCCAGAATGGTCTCTAAGGATGGAGGCTTACCTTCAAGGGAGGAATCTATATGGATTCATATCCGGAGATGAAGCAATGCCAACCATGAGGAACAAAGGGCAACCATCACATGAAGAAGTGGAAGGACTTTCGA
This sequence comes from Ceratopteris richardii, assembly GCA_020310875.1. NCBI lineage: Eukaryota > Viridiplantae > Streptophyta > Polypodiopsida > Polypodiales > Pteridaceae > Ceratopteris > Ceratopteris richardii. The sequence continues at coordinate 195,274,789 of CM035418.1, forward strand.
ATTGGTGTTCGAAGGATGCACTTGCAAGGTCCTATATTCTAAACTCAATCTCTGATTTTCTTTTACCTCATGTCAAGGGATGCAAGACATCAAGAGAGACCTGGAATGCACTTGCTTCTTTCTTCTCTTCCAACACTCGAGCAAGGAAGAACCAATTGTGGATGGAGTTCACAACAATGAAGAAAAGCCCGAAGCAAAATGTGACTGATTATGTCACAAAGATGAAGGAGATTTTTGACCAACTTGGAAGCATTGGAGAGGTAATTGAAGAAGAGAAAATCATAAGACAAATCATGAATGGAATCAAAGCAGACGACAAGTGGGAGTCATTCACAACAGCCATAGATTTATACATGGATATGCATGTACCCGACCTCAACACACTCATGGGCCAACTCTTCACTCATGAAGCAAAGATTAGCAAAGGTGGTGAGTCCTCAAGAGGTAATCAAACTTTTGCCTTATATTCTGATAAAGCTAAGGTCAAGGACAAGTCAAAGAATAGGAAGAATGAAGATGAAGGAAGCTCTTTCCAAGCAAATTTTGCAGGTAGAGGAAGAGCTAGAGGAAGAGGCAGAGGTGGAAAGCAAGGGAGGGGGAGATTCCAATCATCTCAACCTTGCAACATATGTGGCTTATCTAACCATACTACTGAAGAATGTTTCAGGAACCCGAGGAACTCAAGAGGAAGAGGATTCAATAGAGGTGGCTATGGATCAAATAGAGGTAGATACAATGGAGGCTACAACAACAACAACAACTACTACAACAACAATTACAACAACAACAACAATTACAACAACAACAACAACTACCAAAGTGGCCATAGAGGAAGAAGAGATTACAATATCTATGTAGAGGACCAAAGTCAAGAAGATTCATGATTGATTATGAATCTATCAACGAAGAAGGGTAAGGATGATGATCACATATTTTACATTGATTCGGGATGCTTGAACCATGTAGCAGGAAATGTGGCTTTACTTTCTGATTTGGAAGATCCTCATAACAAGCATGAAGTGCAGACAGGAGATGACACAAAGCACTCAGTGGAGAAGATAGGTAATGTGAAGACATCAGATGGGAATATGAACCTCTTAAGCAAAGTCTTGTATGTCCCTACAATTACCAAAAATTTAATAAGTGTTGGACAAATTGTTGAAAAAGGATTGCAGGTTAGATTCAATCGATTTGGAGCATATGTTGAAGACCCAAGGCAAGGCTTTCGAAGGATTGCCAAAGGAGAAAAGACATGAAGGCTTTTCAATTTTGAAGTGGAAGATACAAAGAACATAGCTTTGTTTAGCTATGGATCTCAAACTCTAACATAGTTGGAGATACGGCACAAAAGGCTTGCTCACATTGGTGAGAGGACACTCAAACAGATTTGCAGGGACCAAAGTGTACTTGGTTTGCCTAATATCACAAGGCAACACATGATTTATAAGTGTGAAGCTTGTCAACTCGGCAAGGCTCATAGACAACCTTTCAATAAGAAAGGATATATGTATCAAAATCCTTTGGATCTAGTGCACACGGATGTGTGGGGTCCAAGTAAGGAGCCATCTATATCAGGCTCAAGATATTATGTGTCTTTCATAGATGATTGTAGCAGGTGGACCATTTTGTTTTTCATGAAGCACAAGGATGAAGTGTTTAATTGCTTTAAGAAGTATATTGCTCTTGTTGAAAACCAAACAGGTAGGACTTTGAAATGACTCAGATCAGATGGTGGAGGAGAATACTTCTCTTCTGAATTTGATGCCTTCTTGCATGAAAGAGGCATTAAAAGGGAAGTCACTACAAGGTATACACCCGAACTCAATGGTGTAGCAGAGAGGAGGAACAGAGCTATTGTCGAAGCTGCAAGGTCCATGCTCAATGAAAAGGGATTGCCGAACTACCTATGGGCAGAGGCTGTGTCGACAACCACATATCTCATAAATAGACTTCCATCTAAGTCACTAGATGGAACCACTCCATATGAAGTGTGGAATGGAAGAAGACCTAGTCTAGAGCATTGTAAAATCTTTGGATGCTTAGCCTATGCTCACATTCCTTCTCAAGTAAGAGGGAAATTTGATCCCAAGGCAGAGAAGTGTGTATTCATTGGTTATGATCAAAACCAAAAAGGATATAGATTGTACAATCCAACCAATAAAGGATTTTCTGTGAGTAGAGATGTAATTTTTGATGAAAAAAAATCATGGTTTGATGATGACAGGAAAGTGAAGCTGCCTTATGACTTGGATGAAGATTTTCCATCACTTCAACCAAAGGAGCCAAAGCAGATTGAAGAAAGTGATTTGGAGATTGACCTAGAAGACTTGGAAAGACTAAAGCTATGGAAGAACAAAGGTAAAGCAAAGATGCAGGATGTTACATATGGACCCGAGAGCTCACATCAACCACTTAGAAGGTCTTCAAGGGAGAAGAAGAAACCAGAGAGGTTTGGTTATGATACTTCTTTGGTCACCAAGCACTCAATCTACATTGCAAAGGATTCAACCAATGAAGAACCTACCACATTTGAAGAAGCACAAAGCAAGAAAGCTTGGAGAGATGCAATGGATGAAGAAATGGAAGCCTTGAAGGAGAATGACACTTGGGAGCTTGTACCTAACAAGCCATCTATGAAGGTAATTGGATCTCGATGGATATACAAAATCAAGAGGAATCCAGATGGAAGTATAAATAGACACAAAGCAAGGTTAGTTGCTAAAGGGTTTGCTCAAACCCATGGTATTGATTATGAGGAGACTTTCTCTCCTGTTGCAAAAATGCCTACAATTAGGGTTCTCATTAGTCTTGCTGCATCTAGAAATTGGAATCTTTATCAACTTGATGTAAAGAATGCTTTCTTGAATGGATGGATTTATGAGGAAGTGTATATGGCACAACCTCCTGGATATGAGGATGCACATCATCCTAACTATGTATGCAAACTAAAGAAAGCTTTGTATGGATTGAAGCAAGCTGCAAGAGCTTGGAATTTCATATTGGTGACTTATTTGCAGGACCAAGGATTCAAAGCTAGCAAGGCGGATACCTCTTTGTTCATAAAGAGGAATGGATCTGAAGTGATCTATTTATGTGTGTATGTTGATGATATTATTATCACAGGCAATGATCTTGAAGGAATCAAACAGGTAAAGAGTCAAATGAAGGAGGAGTTCAAAATAAGTGACCTCGGACCACTCACTTATTTTCTTGGATTGGAGTTGATCTACACAGATTCAGGTATATACATCACACAAAGGAAGTATGTCCATGACATGCTCGTCAAGTTCAAGATGGAATATACCAAGTGTGCAGGTACACCTATGGAGCAAAATCATAAGCTTAGTGCTTATGAAGGAGAGCCAATTGAAGACATCACAAGCTATCAAAGCTTGGTTGGAAGTTTGAACTATGCAACACTCACAAGGGTGGATATATGCTATAGTGTTAGCATATTGAGTCAGTTTATGCATAAGCCGAGAAGACCACATATGGAAGCGGCCAAGAGAGTCCTCAAGTACCTAAAGGGGACCATGAATGAAGGTTTGTTCTATTCATATACTTCAGATATTGAGCTAAAGGTCTACTCAGATGCAGATTGGGCCGGATCTAAAGATGATAGAAGAAGCACATCAGGGTATATATCATTTGCAGGTTCAAAAATCATTTCTTGGTCATCGAAGAAACAACCAACCGTGGCATTATCTTCTACTGAAGCAGAATATAGAGGTTTGGCTAATGCAACTCAAGAAATCATGTGGTTAAAGTCTTTGTACACAGATCTTGGACTTCATTCTTCAACACCTCATATTTTTGGTGACAACACAAGCTCACTACATCTAGCAGCTAATCTGGTATACCATGCTAGAACCAAGCATATTGAAGTCCACTACCATTATGTAAGGGAGAAGCTAATGAGCAAGGATATTCAACTATCCTATGTCTCTACAGATATGCAATGTGCAGACATGTTAACTAAAGCTCTTGATGGTATGAAGTTAAGTAGATTCAAGTTGATGATTGGCTTGCAGGAAATCAAGGACAATTGAAGACTTATTTGGAGGCCAAGCATGTTCTGCTTGAGGGGGAGCTATTGGTGCATTTTACCCAAGCCTACATGCTTGATATGCTTGATATTATCCTCATTTGTAAGTCACATGACTAGTCATGTGAACACCTCTTGTAAAAGAGTACATTTTATCTCTTGTAAATGGAAAAAGAAAAAAGGAAAAGGATGGCTTAGCTCATCCATGATGTAAAAGCAAATTCGTGACTCTAACTACCAAAATCATGAATTTTTGAGCTGAGGGAATATCTCCTAACTTTGGGGATCACTTTTAGGTGGAGCCATTCAAATTCGAATTCAAAACTCCCTCCAAGAATAGCTATAAAAGGAGCAAGAAGAAAGAGGCTGATATTTTGGTAGATTTAGGAAGCTTAAAGGGTCTACTAATCAACTATGAAGTCTCAGTTGGCTGGTGTGAAGCTGGTTGTAGCAGCACCTACTCATCTTTGGATTGCATCCACCATCTCTCTTCACAATTTGGACTTTTCTTTGTAATCTTCTTTATATATTATCTTGTTTTCTCTTTCAATAAATCCGTACGGAATGTTGAAAGGCTTCATTATCTTGTCTAAGTCTTTACTTTTAATCTTTGCTTCTTTCATGACTTTGATGACTTCGTTTTCAAAACTTTCTGTCAACCGGGACACCACTAGTGCCCGTTCCTTCTGACTTATTTCTGCAGTATATGGCATTGGATGATCATCATGTATGTCCGCCATCTGCTCGTGTGTTGGAGAATTATAAATCAGGGGAGATAGAGGACGTACCTCTACCTCGTTAGTAGGATTTTCTTTTGTTGGCTCTATTGGTGTCCCGATCGGTGCTTTCTCTTTCACTTGGGTCTCTAATTGTGTTAATCGTTCATTCTTCTCTTTTATTTCTTGCATCGCTGCTCTGAGTGCTTCTTTTGCTGCAAGCAGTTCATTGCCAATTTCTGCTACATGGTCCATGTTTTTGCTGTAACTTCGTACCAGTTTGGCGTTCACATTTTGTAATTGCGTTTTCAGTTCATTTGTTTCATTGGTGTAATTTCTTTCCCATTCTTCTGCTCGGGCTTGCTCTTGCTTTAGCAAATCTGCATATTTTGCAACCTGATCTCTTAATTCTTGCTGTGCGATTTCTGATGTCTCCTGCTTTTCAATGGGCTGATCATAAAGTAATGACTTCATCAGTTCTTTATTTCTGTTTCGTAAAGTATCATTCTCCTCCATGTACACTTTTAGTTGTGTTTGAAGCAGATTGCTTCTAGCTTTTATTCTCTCCTTTTCTGCTTCACTGGCTTCATGTAATCTTTGTAAATCTATTAATTGTCCCTGTAGTTGGTGATGCTGGGTCATCAATGTACCACATTGTGTTTTTACCTCGAGCAACTCCGTTTCTTTAGTTGCCATTTCTTTCTGAGCCTGGATGAGTTGTGATGACAATTGTTCACTCATGATTTGGAATTGACTCTTTTCCCTCATGGCCTTATCATAATCTGCATCTATATCCATCATCTGTTGTTGTGTATCCATGGCCGTTTGGATCATTTCTTTTACAACCGGTTTTAACTGAGTAACATCCACATTTAACCAGGTTTTACGGATATGTGGTTCCTCACCGGTGGTCACATCTTTCCCTTGTGTCACAAGTAATGTAGTGTCATGGGGCTGCCTAATATGAAGTTTGATCCTTGGCTCAGCCACCATGTGGTCAATGTTTCCTTGAGGTGTATCATCAGGCACCTCGATTACAATTGGCTCTTTGTTTTGTAATATGTCTAAGTCTGCATTCACTGGAGTTTGTACCTCCTCTTTGATAGGTGGCCTGGGGGCTTCATTATTCACGGGGACCTCTTTCACACTTATCTTTGATTGGTCATTTAGTTGAATCATGTGCACCTTATCCACATGTTGCTCGATGTTCTTTGCTTGCGACTGTTGGTTGTCAGGTGTGACTTCAACTTGATTAATTTCCGTCCATTCTTCCTCGTGAGTTTCTATTCTTATATCAGTATCCAATGTATCTTTCTCAGGACTAGATTCTTCGTGGGAGCTTGAATCATCTAAGCCCAGTGCTTTGTATCTGGCAGCTTGTTCTGGGGTCTTTTCTTTACTCCGTTGTTGCTTTTCCTGACTTGGTTGTCTGTAGTGATGACCTTGAACATTCAGATTCACTTGCCCTTGCATGTACAGATGTGTCTCTTCGAGGGTAGCGGAGAGATCTCTCTTGGTGATTGGCATTTGGAGTACAGGAATGTTTGGTAAAGTATGTGTCCTTTTTGACTGAGGTGTAGCTTGGGCTTCTTCCTCTCTCAGGCGCTTTGTACCCCTCATGGCTTTTTGTGAACTGGTTCCTGCTTCTTCCACGGCAATAGCTGCTTTCTTTTTTCTGGGAACCATGGCGGATTTGGCATATTGGGCTAACCCCTCTGAGGTTGGCATCTCACGGAGACAATTTTTCATATCAAGGGCCCCGTAGATAAGTAAGGTTAACGCAGAATTGCCATTTAGAAACTTCTTCTGACCCCATTTCTTCTTGGCTTCAAATAATCGTTCTTGGACATAAGGAGTCATATTCACTTTGTTTCCAACTTGTTTCATTGCATGAGATAGTAGTTGTACAACAATCTTTTGCGGGGCTGTGTATCTATGCATACTCGGGAAACAAAAGTGCTGATGCACTAAGCTGACAACATCTTCAATATCTGTTATGTTAATATCCAAAAAGGATCTCTTTTTTGGGTCATGACATTCCTCCTTGACGTTAGTGATTCCTTCTTGATTCCATCGAAAAGCTTTGTTGATTAACTCATGAGTGAATTGAATTGTTCTCCAAGTACCCACTTTGTCCAGTACTCTTGCTTCAAGAACTGATATCTTCGTCGCTGCAGGCTGTAGTGTGTTCATCACTTGTGTACATCTTTGAAAATCTGGTAGATAGATAGGTACTCTCAGAAATGCGTCTATCCCTGCTTGTGTCCAGACATCCACCATGCGAGGTAATCCTTGTATAATAGTCTTGAAGTCTTGCGACATAATAGGGAAGTAGTGATCCCTATCCATGATCTTTATGGTTGCCATGAAAATAAGGTCCGAGATTGGTTGGTCATCAAGAAACCAATGGCCTCTTGCTTTCGTTATTGATTCCAATGGAAGAAGTTGCACCTCTTCCTCTTGCGTAGCTTCAGAATTGGGAGATGCCATCTGCACTCAATTGATGGCAGTAATTAGTCACCGAATAATATTTAGAATCATCCTTCATTTATCCTTTATTAGATTGGCAATTCTCGGTGTGAATGGTGTCGTCCCTTTCCCGTGGGTGTGAGAAAGGTAATACCTGGATTTTTCCATATTTTAGGTATTTTTATATTTTCTTCTGAAAAGAAAAACAGAAAGGTTAGTTCATAGCCGAAGCGGTTATTACTTTTTGAGTGATTTTCTTAATGTATGTACAAGTGCTCTCCTATTCCCTGAGAGGAAAATGTGCTTACTATCCTGAAATAGAAAAATACTGTGCCGAATGCTTGGCCTTGTAATGTGGCCCTATCATGCATACTTTGGGTCCTGATAACTCCAAATGTGTGCAACTTGAAGTATTTGGATGATGCATGTAGCTTGTCTTGTCTTTCAGCATCCAAATCTGCTTTACTCTGTTGGGACGTATTGTATCCCAAACATGCCTGATGAATGTGGTGCTTCTCATGTTGTACGTCTGCTTTATTTGCTTTTTGAATCTTGAACTGGCTTGTAATGCAACTGCAGACTCCTTCTCTTTCCTGTAGCTATTCTTCTTTGGCTGTTTTTCCCTTAGACCATATTGGTTCTCCTTGTGCAGTGGTTCATCGTTTCGGTTTAGCGTCTTTGGAGCACATTATTTTGGAATCCATATTTGCACTCGATCTGATTGGGCGGCTACTACTTTCTTTGAAATCCATATTCTAGCAATTCGTCGTTGACCTTGGTGTTCAAAATGATTTGCCTTCTTGTTTGATTGGTCGTTCTGATTTCGAAGATGTTCCTGTTGTTGAAGATATGCATCCGTTTGATCCTTCCTTATCCAAGCTTGTTTAGTGTACAGAATAGGGTATAGTCTAATAGGTGTAGACTTGGGATGATCCTTGGAATTAGTCTCTCTTGCGCTTGGTTCTCCATTAGGGTTGTTTTCAGGTGAATTAACACTCTGGTGACTTGCTAAACTAGAAGATGGAAGGCAAGCAGAATTCTGTGTCTCCTCACAGGAAGTACTAGAGGAAGGTGTCTCCACAGTGCTGGTGAACATACATTCATCATCATGTTTATGAGAGTGAGCTCGCGGATCTATTTCTTCAGTTTTAATTGGTCGTTTGCCTAGCATACTGAATACCTCTCGATGTCCTATCTTTGCTGAAATGTATCCTAAGGCCAATTGAATGGTCACTTCATAGTCGTATATCCAATCTTGACCTAACACTACGTCTTTGAGTAAGTCCTGATCATGACATACTAAGAGTTTTTGTTCCAAAGTATTGTTTCCTAAGTGTAGAGGTAAGGTAATCTCTCCTATACACTTGGTGATCCTTCCTCCTATTCCTATCAGCTGTGCCTTTGATGGATGCAATTCCTCCTTGAGTGTCTGTGTTAATGAATACTTGATACAGCTCGTAGCGGCTCCTGTGTCAATGAGAGCATCCACTAAGTGGTACTCCATTTTTCCGGCTCCAACATTCAAATATGGTTGTGTCCTTTGTTGACCTAAGTTTTTGGTGGCTCTAAAATTAGCCATTGGGATGAGTTCTTCTCGTAGTCGATATCTCTCATCTCTCTCTCTCTCATCCACTCTTTCCGTTTCTTGATTCGTTCTAGTGCTTCTTGTCTTGCTTCTTCTCGTATCCTTTCCTCCTCGATGCGTCTATTCTTGCCCTTGATTAATCGTGACCTGTTTCTTCAGTCAATGGTTCTAGATATTTTTTCACTCGACACCCACTGATATAGTTTGGTAATACTTCTCCATCTAGGGTTGCTAAGCTGATGGCTTCACTCGTAGATATGTGATTGATGATCAACGGGCCATATCCTCTTTTTTGCAGTTTCTTTGCGTGTTGTTTCAGAGTATATACCAAAACTAAATCTCCTTCCTTCAAATTTTTATCTTTGATATGAGCATCAAAGTATGCCTTCTGTCGCCTTTTAGCCGCATAAATCCCTGCTACTGCTTGTAACCTAGTTTCATGTAGCTTCTCTATTTGATCCAATTGAGCTGAGAGTTCATGTCCCGTCCACTCATAGGTTGTTGCTACTTTGAGAGTGGGTATTAAGAAATCAATTGGCAAAATAGCATTTTGTCCATACACTAAGTTAAACGGAGTAGTGCCTATGGCGGTTTTGTAGGCTACTCGAAATGCCCATAAAGCATGATGTAATTGCTTATCCCAATCAGATCTACCATTGTTCACAATTTTAATGAGAACTGTGCACAAGAATTTATTGGAACTTTCGGCTTGTCCATTGGCTTGTGGGTGATAAGGAGCTGATTTCTTATGAATTACTAAGAGTTCATTCAGTAAGGCTTCTATTACTTCATTCACAAAGTGCGTACCTCTATCACTCACAATTTCTATCGGTAGTCCAAATCTAGTGAAAACATTTCCGAAGAGAAACTTGGCCGTAGTTCTTGCGTCATTTTTCTTGGTTGCTTTGGCTTCAACCCATTTGGTCAGATAGTATGTGGCTACAATTATATATTCGGCATGGGATCCTTTAGCTGGGGGGCTAATAGGTCCTATGAAGTCTATTCCCCATTTAGTAAAAGCTCTGGCACTCATCATGGGTCTCACTGGCATCTCATCTCTTCTAATTGGATATTTCGTTCGTTGACAAGTATCACATCGTTGCACATATGTTACAGCATCTTGATGTAGAGTTGGCCACCACATTCCAGCAAAGAGAATCATTTTTGATGTCTTATCTGCAGAGAAATGTCCTCCTGCAGCTCCTGTATGTGCCATCTCTAAAACAGCAAGATACTCGTCTTCATGAATGCACATTCGTAAGTGATTATCTCTTCCTCTTTTGAAGAGTTGTTTTCCAATAAGAGCATAGTCCTTACTTTGTTCTACAAGTGCTCGTTTTCTTGCTAGAGTGGCTCCTTCTGGGTACTCTTGGGTCTTTAAGAACTTCACGAGAGGCATGCTCCATCTTGGTGCTACCGTGGAGTAGCATAGAGTGGAGTTCTCTTCTGGATTCCGTTCTTGACAGGTTGGGTAGGCTGATACATAGTTATGCGCATCCCTCTGCATAGTTGGCCAATATATGCCCAATCTCCTTAGTGTTTGCCATGTTCCGTTCGCATTTAGATGAGTTTTCCATTGATTTACATGTGCTTTCTGAAGCCACATTTCCTGTTCCTCTTCTTCTACGCATCTCATGAGTAATCCATTTGAATCTTGGTGATACAAACTTCCAGCAATGATGTAGCTCAATGATGAGTAGCACCTCCTTTAATGTCAATCCGGGAAGACGTGAGGATGGTATGAAGACCTCGAGCAAGTGGCGGCACAAGTGCGTGAGTGAGAAGCACACTAGCATGCACACACATACACACACACGCGCACACACGGCAAGACAAAGAGTGAGAATCAATGGAGTTCTTCAATTACTTTCAAAATGCTCTTACAAGTTCGTTTCAATTACAATCTAGCCTCAAAAATGAGCTCTCTAGCTCTTTTTATAGTTTTTGACTAGGTTTTGGCCCTGTCCAGACCTAGTGTCCGGCCTAGTTAAAAATTAGGTTCCAGGGCCAATTTGAGGGCTTAAACGGAGTCTAAAAAATACGAAAATTGATATGTAGGTACCTCTAAGGCTCCTCAAGCTCAAGGACTCCTTGGCTTGCACAAAATGGAGCTACAAAAATATGAAATGGTATTTACAATGATTGTTAGTGATAAGAATCACTGTTAAAAGATGTTGATTTGGGAAAAATTGAAGGGCCTATCTGCCAGATTTGCGTCGACTGCTTTGTCTACTTACTCCTTCACCTTGTTCTGACTCTCTCCGCTGGCTTCCTTGTCTAGTCGGTCCTTGGGTGCCCATACTGCTCTCAACACCCCCCCCTCTCTCGCGTCTGTCGTCCCTGACAGACCCTTGTTGCTGGGAGTGTTGGATGTAGTATTCCACAACCTGAGTGGCAAGCTGATGTTCTTGTATGCGTAGTCCTCTGGCCAAATCTGTCATCATACGATCCCAATCGATTGGTCCTGGAATGTCCGGATGTGGCAGACGTAACTGATCTGCATGGATCGCTTGTTCTACTGCGAATAGATGTAGCAAATGTGTGGGTCTGGGAATGAAAATTTCGGAATTGTATTCCCAGAATCCCATAGAGAACATTTCCTCAAATGTCTGCTTGAAGCATGCGGGCAAGTACTTTATTCGTGCATGCCAAGCAAAGATGATAGTGACCGAGGGGGTTTGGCTCATGTCGTAGACTAAATCCTTGTTGCCTTGAGAGAATCCAGGGGCAGAGATGTATGGAGCTTGGACATTCCGAAAGGTTTTGAAGACAATGGTCATGAGCTCGAATATCTTCATACACATTTTCGCCGCGATGTCGGGTGCATTATTTAGACGTGTAGACCAGTGTCGGATTGTTGATATCATGTAGGCTACGGTTGGAGTCCCTCGAGGTGGAGCAAAATATGGGTAGTTAACCCAAGCCGAGCACTCTTTATTGTTGCGTACCTTGATTGCAAATGCTTGCCAGGATCTGCGACGTACCACTGGACAATAGCATGGATTATACTTGATATATAGTGGCATGGTTGCCCAGGTACTCATCATCTCTGGGTAATCGGTGAGTAAACGTGCACGCCAATTAGGTTGGAAGATCGAGCCAGCACGTGCATCTGTCGGTAAATCCCCTATCTCAAATTGAGTGGCGAACGTGGGCTCCTTCCCTGTATGTCTTTTGACTTCTGCATTATAATCATGTAGTAAGACAAAATAAGGCATGTATTGCGATTCTGATGTTGTGATTAACCGTTGATGGGATAAATTTTGAAAGTAGGAAGACCGAAGGGCAGTTTCTTCCAGATTTGTGAGAGATTGCATTTGCACGGCCACACGATCATCATGTGTCTTACCCACTTTCTCGACCCTTTTGACCCAATCTGGAACTTGAATTTCTAACGTGTCTTGTCCTTCTTCTGTAGTTCGACCACCAAGCGTCGGCATAGGCTAGTATGGCTCTTCATAGCTGTCATCGACGGGGATTTCCACTACTGTTTCAGGTTCTGGTTCTTCAATGGGCGAGGGTGGTCGTTCATATGGTAAGAGGCGTGCTTGGAGTTCTGCCACCTGTTTCCGGAGGGTCTCCATTTCTTCTGTAGAGTGTTGCAAGATTACCGGCTCCTGTTGAGCAGTGGGTACACTGGCTATCTGTTTCTTTAGATCTGCACATTCAGTCTCTAGTTTTTCATATGACTCCAAGAAATTTGCATGCTCCTCAAGTAAGATGCGAATGTCTTCTGATGGAACTGCTCTATATCTGGTAGGGCTAATGGTTGCTCCTACGGTTCCTTCCATGGCCGCTTCAAAGTTGTCTTGGTTTTGTTGTTGAAGTCGTTTGTTCTCTTCTAGTGCTGCGGCCATATGCTTCCTTAATAGCCCAATGTTGCGTCTGAGTGTAGCGTTAGATATCATTTGCGCTTGAAGCACTGTTTCTAGTTCCTTGACTGCTTGGTCATCTACAGTTGATGTCTTTGATTCCAATTCGGAGTGAGCCTGCTGTAGTGTGGTATGCTCGGTTAGGAGCGTCTGGTAGTCAGCTTCAAGAGTGGTGACTCTAGCTTGCAGACGTTGAGATTCTGCCTGGAGGGCAGCGGTGCGTTCTTCCAATTGATGGTAGTCTTGTTGTAGCTGATGTGCACACTGAAGTAATGTGTTGAACGTGCTATTTACATCATGAGATGCAAGGGGAAAAGTTTGAAATGCAGGGGAGGTGGGATTGGGTAGGGGGGTAGTGAATGCTGTGTGTGCCAATGATGTGAGTGGTGAGGTGGGGGGCAAGGGAGGGGAAGATGGTGGAATCGTGGGGAGAGGTGCTGTGGTTGGTGAAATGTCCATTGGGTCAGACAAGGTGGTGTGTGCAGGGGCTACCATGTAGGTGGGTATGGTAGGTGAAGTGAGTGTGGTGTTCGTGTAAATTGATGTCGTTGCGAACATTGGAGAAATGTGCCTCGGAAACATTGGAGAGCGGGTGAACTGCTCCACAACGGATGGGTATTGGGGTGGCGCGGTCAGGTTGAAAGAGGTGTAGGGGCCAGATGGGAAGTGAGGGTCATGGAATGGAGGTACCCGTATTGGGGGATAGGTCGGGAAACACAGGGTGCCTTCTGTGGGTGCTGGGTTTCCAACTACACTTGGAATTATGGGATGGCCGGTCATGGGTTCAGAGGTTAGACGGGACGAAGTGTACAAGGGATTGGTGACGAAGGAGAAGAGGGTGTCTTGTGAGGTGGGTTCTCGAAATGAGAATGATTTGAATAAGGCTGGGTTATAAGTGAAGGTAGAGGTGATGACTGTCGTTTCTTGCAAGGTGGGAGGTGGTGGTGGTGGTGGGGGTGGAGAAGGTGGTGATGGAGGATGCTGGGGTGAGATGGGTGATGTCTGAACGAAGGTTTCGGCGGAGAGGTCAGTGGTGGTTGTGGGGGTGTGTTGGAACCGTGAAGTTATGAAAGGCCTATGAAGCTATGAAGGCTATGGAGTACTTGGAGGCCTACCTTGGAGTTAAAGATACTTGAATACTCAAGGCTTTGTGCGACAGTCTTCCAAATTTCCCACTTTTCCCTCTTGTAAATAAGTTTCTTCATAGGAACTCCTGCTTACTTATTTATGTGAGAAAACCCATAAAAACTCAACCTTTCCCTTCTTTTTTGTAAAAGACTCCTTTTTTGAATTCTTGCCTTAGTTTCAAAAAGAGAGCTCACTTTTGGATACGTGCAAATGCTCTCTCTCTAGGAAGATTCTCTTTTTTTTATTTTACCAACTACCTACCTTTTTTTAGAACATCTTTAGTTAATGAAGCCTTTGGCCACTTGTATTGAACGGATTCCTCCTCCTCTCTTATATAAGGAGAAGCTCATTTTGTAAAAGGGAGGAGGTCCCTTGGCCATGGCCTTGGCCTCCATTTTGGTAATGGAAGAAGGTGTCATTTGCTACTCTCCTGTTTCCTTGTGTGCAAGGCGATGATCTTGGTGTATGGATTTGCATGTGTGTGTGCATGGTTGGGAGGATGTTCCCCTTTGCTCCTTGTGACGTTGGCCATTGTTGCCATTGCTCCATGAGCGTGGGTGAACCTCTCCTCTCATTCTTTGCCCCAACTTGGAGAAACCTCTCACTTCCATGTGAGGCGGTTAGGGTCTGTTGCTCCCCTTTTCTCAACAATTTGGCGCCGTTGCCGGGGACGTCGGCCTTTAGCCGTTGGCTTTTCCAAGTTTGCATGTCCATATTTCGTGAGATGCACCTTGACACTTGGAAGAGGATGAATACGTGTGGCCTTCGGTTGGTCAAGGGTACCTCCCCTTTGTTTTTGTTTTTTGAGTAGTTTAGCTCTTTATTTTTGTTTGAGGCACAAGAACACCCCCTACCCCTTATCTCTCTCACTCACACATATACACACTCCCACACACTCACTTTGACATCACCATCCATCTCTATCACTTTCTTGAAGTAAATGATTTCTTTGAAAGAGGGAAGGGTAGTACCTCTCTAATCCCATCCCTCCGTTCATCTTCTTTTTTAAATAAAGAGACTTAATTGTGATTGACTCGTGAAACGGCTTTTGTTAACATTCAAAAATTGGATGCGCATAGATTGGTTGTAGGTGGCCATCAATTTTCTTCTGTCATTATCCTTGGATATCGTACATGATATGCATTTTGGGTGGGAGAGAAGCCTTCTCTCTCTTCGCAATTAATGTTCTCTGAGGAAAAGGACATATTTGAGAGAGAGAGGAGAGACGTTTTCCATCTCTCTCTCCTCACCATCATTCAAAAATTAAATGAGTTATTCCATCTACCACATGAACGAGTTTATGTCGCCGTTGCATTGACAGTTCCTTTCCGAGTCTTCTCCCTCCTCTCTCTAAGTGAATGCTTGGGTCAATTTTCATATGATTGAGGGAAGGGCTAATTTCTTACTTTACTTATCCTTGCGCATCGGCTCAGTGATTCTTTTGCGAAAGGGAGGTGGGTTGCTGCTCTGCTGTGGTGTCAGGCATCTGCTCTCCCTAGTTGCCTCCCATGCTCATTGGCTTCTTCAGTTCTGCTGTGAGGATGAGCCGTTGCTCCCTCATCTAGACTCATTGCTCTGTGAGGCTCCTCAGTGCATGGGAATGAACCCGGAGTCCTCCCCTCATTGGTGATGTGCTCCGCTTCCGTTTCCTCCATCTCTGCTAGGAACGTTCCTCAGGCCTTCATGTTGGGCGTCTCGTGATGTCGTGCGATCTGATGGCTTGCACCATGGCAAGCTCTTCTCAAGGATGGGAGGTGAGCCTCGAGTTCCCCCTATGGGGGCTGAGCTCCGTTCCCTATTCCCCTTGCTTTGCATAGCTATCGGGCCAAGCTTCGCCTCCCTTGGTGGATCTGCATCGGGTTCGGGCTCCTTAAGACTTCCCTATTGCTCCTTTGCACGGCCATGGTGGGGTTGAGCCTTGGGCTCCCCCATAGTTGGGGTCGAACCTGGTACCTCCAGCTTTTGTTCTACGATTGGGGTTGAGCTTTGTGTGCTCCCCCTCAATGACACGTTTCTACTACTAAGGCAAGCCTCGAAAGGGGTATGACTCTCCATCATATGCAAAGCTCACATATCAAACTTCCTCGGGGAGTTCAAGAATTATATGTCGTGAGCAAGAGAAAAGTCTGAATAGGACCAACCATCCCATGAAAACTCAACCTGCACTCTGTACTTATGTAGCTGATTGATGTAGTCTGTAAGTTGAAGGATTATGAGCCTGATCATAAGTATCCAGGTTTCCCACTTTGACTTGCATTCATGTGCGAATCAGAAGATTGATTTTTTTTTTTTGTTCGATGTTACCAGCATATGATTATAATGTGCATTCTAAAGGATTACAGACAAATAGTGAGTCAGGTTTCTATGCTTCCTGTGAATTTGCAAGCATCACATTTACATTGAAATGTCTCAAATAGCTATAGATTGAATGAGTGGACTGCCATTTCTATTTTATTGTCATAAATATGCATACTATGCACAAATTCATGATGTTACCATTGGTCCACGCTAAGCTGAAGATGCAGGTTTGAAGTTCAAGGAAGGAAGCATTGTTCTCCTAGCCCATAGTCTCCCCTCTCTCTCGCCATTGGCCAACAGAAGAGTGTCTCATACATGCAATTCCTCTTTAACACATACTTGGAGGTTGCCATTTCTCCACGTGTTCCCATCTCTCTCTCGCACACTTCAACAGTTTGCATCACGGGAAGGTTTTGTTCAATGCTCTCACTCGAATATTGAAGTTGAGAGGAGATAATCAATTACCATGAGATCATAGTTATATGAGTGTTGTTTGTTTGTCTCGGTTCTGATGCCTATCCCCAAGAGGCGATTCACCTTGATGGATTACTTAAAAAAGTTGGAACTGTCCCATGTTTATTCTCATGTTTGAAAAAGTAAGTTAATGGTTGATACTTTTCGAGGTTTAAATTCTGTTGATGGCAGATTCACTCATGAGGTTACAACTCGTGGTTCAAAAGTCAAGGCATCCTTGGCCACAGATGCAATGTAGGTAGACCTACTAGGTGCAGACACAACTAAATGTGCACTACACCTCATCTCGAAGTGACTTGTGATATGACTATGGAAACGTGTGATGTCTGGAGGCTTTACATAAAGCCGCTTATGTCCTTATCCCTTGTCATTACTATGCTCTAGGATCACACGATGGCCTCCGTCAGGTAGCTTGACAGCATAGAAAGCTTTTTGGGTGTTGCTTGTCCTTAAGGGTCAATGTAACTTCCCAACTCTCTTGGATTAGCTTGTTGAAAATTAGGAATACTCAGTGTGTGAGTCCTTGCTTTTCATTCGGGCATCACTCAATGCTTGAGGAAGGAATGTTCCACAGTCCACTATTGCATATGAAGGTTCTCTTTGAGTCTCATGACAAGCAGTCATTTAAGCGCTAGTAAATGCTTATTTTCCTGGTTATCAAGCGTGGAAAGGGCAGCCATTTCAAGAAACATATGGAGAGATTTATGAGTGCTCTGCTAAAATCCTAGCCTGAATATCTTAGGTAATTCCATGTGAGTAACTGAAAGTTGGAACTACTGTTGAGTTGGGCAAAGGTAGAATGCTTTCCAAGGTTGTGGGAGCTCATAAGGCCTACGTTTGCAAGGACACATTAGAATGCTAGAGTGCTTAAACAAGAAATTGTTTGTTATCATCATTTTGCTAAAGCAGGCATTCCGGTTGGTTGGTGCATGTCATCTATATGTATTAAAAATCTCTCAATGACGATGCATACTAAAACTTCTTGATAGGCATAGCTTTGTTGATTGCCTTACTGTTCAACTCCGGGTTATCGTTAGGGAGCATTGAAAAAGTTGAATGATTTTTTGTATTCATCAATGCATTGGGCTTGACTTTGATTTCCTCCAGCATGAGATGAATGTTTTCATCCTAAACCTACAGGTTGATGGTAGCTCGGGTTTTAGCTATTACTATTGGAAGTCCATAACTTACTAGCTTTCTTCATATGTTATGTCGTGCCTATTGATGTTCACTTATGTTTCATGGGAAAGATGTTAGTAGTTGACGTATGTGATTGTTGGAGTCCTGATATCATGGGGAGCAGATAAAGGATTTCTCTAGAGTTTTTGAAGCCCCACCAAGGATTGACGCACATGTTGGATTTGAACAATTCTGACTCCTTTAACCACATCATATCTGTGCATTTATCATATATATGATCTTTTTGATTGATGGAAAGCTTGCAAGTTTGAACGAAAGAGGATGGTGCTTCTTGGTCTTGTGAAGTTTACATTGCATGCTAGTCAAAATCATTGGAAATGAATAAATTGCTTATTGTTTGTATGGTATAAAAGTCACAATGGTATGAATGTACTTGATGTCTTGTATCCATTAAACCACTACCAGAAATCAGGTCCAAGACTACACAACTCTTGCTACATGCTACTACATCACTTGTCTCTACTCTTTATTAATGCATGTAGCTAATTCTAGTAAAATTCTTGGGTATACTGAATAATACTTCAAAATGTTCTTAATGATGTGAGGAAGTATTCTTTAAGGGATATTTGCAGGATATGCACATAAGAGGTTGAAAATTTTTAGACCTGAACTAAATTAAGTGTGATGTCATTGAATGAGTAATTGTTTTTTGCTAGGGAAGTAACTCTCTAGTTTCACAAGGCTCATTTAAGGCTTATGTTTTGCATTACAGGTCAACACCTTTAGAACAGTGATCCTTCTTACCTCCTATGGATGATGTTTTGCTATAATGCTTTGCAGAAATAGTGTTGGATAAGTTGTTTGAATCTCAGGAATGCTTGCATAATGTTAAGGCTCATAATGTTCCACAATTATCTATTCATTTTATGAGGCACATAATGTTCATGTTAAATTGCAAGTTTGTTGACTAGGAGCATAGTATGAATGATGGCAGGAACATAAGTTAAACTTGCTTCTACATATTCACCTCATGCTATACAATGAAATATGTCACACTCACTTGGAGATAACAGATTATGGCATCATTTTTTGGAGTGCAAAGATGAGGTTTTCAGGAGCCCTTCTGATTAGAAGAGCAAGTCCTTAGTGAAAGATGTTCCCTGAAGTGGAAACTAAACATGAAATTGCATTTTGTGGCTGCTTCTTTTCAAATTCAGTCTACTTGTTGTGTATGTTTAAATTTCAGGTATTGGAGCTTTGAAAGAGGGCGCATTGGATGGAGGCTGGGCTGACTGCCCCCCAAGGGGATTGTGTCACTCAGCATTGCTGGATTAAAGATTTGAAGGCAGACAGCTTGCTGATTCAAAAGATTTGCAACCTTGCATCAATCAGACTTGAATTGCTGCGTATCTGAAGAGTTGAAGACTCCAAACATTGGACCCGTTCGGCACTGTATGCCTCTCCTCTCTTAGCTTTGTCGAGGACGACAAAGACTAGGTGGGGGAGGGTGTTGGAACCGTGAAGTTATGAAAGGCCTATGAAGCTATGAAGGCTATGGAGTACTTGGAGGCCTACCTTGGAGTTAAAGATACTTGAATACTCAAGGCTTTGTGCGACAGTCTTCCAAATTTCCCACTTTTCCCTCTTGTAAATAAGTTTCTTCATAGGAACTCCTGCTTACTTATTTATGTGAGAAAACCCATAAAAACTCAACCTTTCCCTTCTTTTTTGTAAAAGACTCCTTTTTTGAATTCTTGCCTTAGTTTCAAAAAGAGAGCTCACTTTTGGATACGTGCAAATGCTCTCTCTCTAGGAAGATTCTCTTTTTTTTATTTTACCAACTACCTACCTTTTTTTAGAACATCTTTAGTTAATGAAGCCTTTGGCCACTTGTATTGAACGGATTCCTCCTCCTCTCTTATATAAGGAGAAGCTCATTTTGTAAAAGGGAGGAGGTCCCTTGGCCATGGCCTTGGCCTCCATTTTGGTAATGGAAGAAGGTGTCATTTGCTACTCTCCTGTTTCCTTGTGTGCAAGGCGATGATCTTGGTGTATGGATTTGCATGTGTGTGTGCATGGTTGGGAGGATGTTCCCCTTTGCTCCTTGTGACGTTGGCCATTGTTGCCATTGCTCCATGAGCGTGGGTGAACCTCTCCTCTCATTCTTTGCCCCAACTTGGAGAAACCTCTCACTTCCATGTGAGGCGGTTAGGGTCTGTTGCTCCCCTTTTCTCAACAGGGTGGCTGTGGTTTCAATGGGTACTTCTGGTTCTGTGACGGGTATCCTGATAGTCTTACCTACTCGTGGTAACGTGTCCACTCTGCGTTTGTCATACCTTACGGACTGGCGGACTGCGGTGTGGACAGCCTCCGGAACTCCTAAAGAGTCTGACACCAATTTGAGGGTGTCAATGAAGTGTTGGTCCACCCCTTCATCTGATAGCATTTCTTGCATCAAAGCTTGACCTGATACCAGAGAGAGCTGATGCCTTTCTTGTACTGCTTTGATAGTGTCGTATAGCCTTCGTAGTTGAGCTGTATATGCTGGTGCACCTACAAGTTCTGGCACTTCTTGTTGCTCTTCTTGGTGCTCTTGATCATAATCCTCCTCATCATCCTCCTGTTCTTCATCTCCGTCATCTTCTGCATCCACTTCAACAGGTGTGACAGGTGCTTGGGAGGTTGTGGCCTGCGTTTGTACGTTTTCCGCTTGTTGTGCCTCTTCTGCCTCCAGCTCTACATCTTGTAATAGTTGTTCGAAGTCTTCATTAGTGAGTTCTTCCAAAGGTGCACCACTAGGAAATTCGAGATCGGTTGGGATGGGAGGGAATATCAAGGTGGAACCATCGGTGCTGCGTCTTGGAAGTCGGAGTGTGAATGGTCGGACTCTTCGGGGTGGCGGGGTGACGTCTGGTGTTAGGGTGGCTCCACGTGGTTGAGCACATGGGACTTGGACAGTTCCTCTCATCTTCTTAGAAGGGGGTCCAATGGACGTCCTGCCTCTAAACTGCTCTACCCGATTCCACATTAAGGCCCTGTTGAGAAAAGGGGAGCAACAGACCCTAACCGCCTCACATGGAAGTGAGAGGTTTCTCCAAGTTGGGGCAAAGAATGAGAGGAGAGGTTCACCCACGCTCATGGAGCAATGGCAACAATGGCCAACGTCACAAGGAGCAAAGGGGAACATCCTCCCAACCATGCACACACACATGCAAATCCATACACCAAGATCATCGCCTTGCACACAAGGAAACAGGAGAGTAGCAAATGACACCTTCTTCCATTACCAAAATGGAGGCCAAGGCCATGGCCAAGGGACCTCCTCCCTTTTACAAAATGAGCTTCTCCTTATATAAGAGAGGAGGAGGAATCCGTTCAATACAAGTGGCCAAAGGCTTCATTAACTAAAGATGTTCTAAAAAAAGGTAGGTAGTTGGTAAAATAAAAAAAAGAGAATCTTCCTAGAGAGAGAGCATTTGCACGTATCCAAAAGTGAGCTCTCTTTTTGAAACTAAGGCAAGAATTCAAAAAAGGAGTCTTTTACAAAAAAGAAGGGAAAGGTTGAGTTTTTATGGGTTTTCTCACATAAATAAGTAAGCAGGAGTTCCTATGAAGAAACTTATTTACAAGAGGGAAAAGTGGGAAATTTGGAAGACTGTCGCACAAAGCCTTGAGTATTCAAGTATCTTTAACTCCAAGGTAGGCCTCCAAGTACTCCATAGCCTTCATAGCTTCATAGGCCTTTCATAACTTCACGGTTCCAACAGGCCCGTTGGATTGGAATGTCATAAGCCAAACACCTATAAATGATTCTTGTCAGAGCACAGCAACCATATAAAACCTGTTTCCGCGGCCAGCGTTTGTGAGCTAGGTGTATCTGATCAATTATCCAGTGGGGTAGGTTGATGGTGAGGCTCTGTGTCTCTGCCAGATACAGGCTAAACCAAATTTTTTTGGGCGGCATGGTGAATCGATCTTGTGCCGGGAAAGCAAAGTGTTGCATGCACATGCGAAGGTGTATTGCAATATTAGGTGTCATGGATACCATGTCCTTGAGTTTGGTGAGACTTCGATTCTTCATGTAATCCGGTACTAGGGTTTCCTTTTCTGTAGGAATATGCATTCCGCGCATATCTAGAGCCTCTCTTACCAAATTGTTTGATAGCCTGAACCTCTTGAGCTCATTCCCCTTTGTCAGAGATGGAACCACAAATGAGCTTGCACCTTTTGGGTTCTGATTTGGAGTCAAGGTGTTGATGAGATAGTAGCATCGCATGAAGTCAGGTTTTGGGAGTCGGGCACTGAAATAGGCACTCAATCCTGCTTTTTCCCATATCGGACGTAGACCTTCCGCATTTTGTAATTTCTCAAATTCTCTTGTAAAGAAATGGTATCTACCTTGCTTCCCATTGAAGTCCAACTCTGATTCCCATAGGTACGTTCCTTCACCCAAGGGTCCTGCCACCTCGGTAAACCAATGTGAAGTCTTTCCCACGGGCATGGTGTGGCCACGCGGAGGGTCCGCAATAGGTATAATTTTGACGGCCTGCAATTCTTCTGGTCTTTCAATTGTCTCAGGCAAAACGGGTAAACTGTCCAAGTCCACCACTTGCGGGCTTGTTTCTGTGTGAGAGCTAGTTCCTGCTGCCTCCGCCATGTTGAAAATGTCGCAGCTGATTCTGTGAGAATATATGAATAAACGTTAACATTGCAATGGACACAAAAATGACATGGTGTCCCTTGTTACAACATTAACTTAAAGTTCGGGAGTGGTTAGGGGTTAATAAGTGCTCGGTGCTGGTGTGTGTAGTTAGGAGTTAGGTAGACCTAAGAGCTAAGCGAAATGATGTGATGTGAGAGTGAAGCGGTTAGTAGGTGGTCATGGATTTACAATCGGGGTCCGGGGGTTTGTTACAAGTCTTGGGCTGCCAAATGCAGTGGATGGGTTTTGCTCGTGGTTCCGTAGAGATTCTCGAGAACTTTATAGGTGTGACAGCTTGAACATGAGGCCTTTTAGGTACCCATTTACAACTGATTCTGTTCGTGCTTATGTGCCTTGGTGTTGAAAATGAGTGGATGTAGGCTGTGCGAGTGAATGGATCATGCTGTGTAGGGTGTGTTCTTGGTGTAGCTATTTGAGCCCGCAAACAAGCCTTAGGCACCCAAATTTGTCTTGATTGTGGGCTAGCCTTCATCGACTTTTTGGGCACCCAAATAAATTTCATGTTAGCAGAAGAATTTCCGAAAGACCTCTTATTAGTGACGTGTTGTTGGTTACTAATAAGAGGCTTTGCCCGTGCGGTTGGCGTGAGTGCAACCGGGTGTTCGCCTTTTCGCACCCACACTTGTTTCACTTGCTGGGACATTTTGCTGCGCAGGTACTTTGGATTCCGGACATAGGTAGTACTCTGCTTCTTCTGCCTTTGATCCACCTTTGGTTGTTGCCTCCTTCTGGCCTTTGGAGAAGAAGGGAGTTCCTTTGCTTCCCTGACTCCTTTTTTGCGAATATCATTCCTCTGCAACACATAGTTTTGGACAAGAACAGCATGGTCATCTTCATGTGTACCCCTGGAAGGACCAGGAGTCTGTGCCTTTCCTAGTTCCTTGAGTGCTCCATTGTCTAATTCTATTGTAACTCGACTATGATTGACCCAAACCTGGAGAAGTCCACTTCTTAGGTTTAAATTGACTGCTTGGGCATAGATCCAATCTTGACCCAAAACAAGAGGTTCAGTGAGATCCTCGTCCTGACACACTAGTACTTTAACTGTCATTGCCTCATCATGAATGTAGAGAGGAAGTTCCACCTCGCCCATGCAAGGGGTTTCCACGCCTCCCAATCCTATGAGATACGCTTCCACAGGATTGACAAGTAACTGCAACTCTTGACAGTAAGACAATTTAACAGCACTAGTGGCTGCACCTGAGTCAATCAAGGCTCTTACGGTCCTTGCACTCTTTCCTTGTCCTATATCTATGGTTATGAAAGGACGTCTATCAATTATCCTATGCGAGCTTGTTCCTGCAACTTCACACATGGCCATAGGATATCCTTGATCTGCATAGTCATTCGCTCTAGGCTGATCTCTACCTTGCCTTCGTAACTTCATCCTTCTGATGCGTTCTAAAGCTTCTGCTTGAGCTTGTTCTCGAACTCGCTTTTCTTCCTCTTTGCGTTTCTTAGCAGTGTTGAGTCGTCTGAGCATTTCCTCCGTGAGGGGTTCCTGATACAGTTTGACTCTGCAACCGCTAATATAGTTTGGGAGAACATCACCCTCTAATGTGGCCAATTGTACTGCTCCACTAGTGGAGATCCTATTGATGATCATAGGTCCGTAGCCTCTCTTTTCTAACTTCCTTGCGTGTTGTTTCAGTGTATAGACTAAAACCAGATCTCCTGCTTTCAAACCTTTATCCTTCACATGGGCATCAAAGTATGCCTTCTGTCTCTTCTTGGCTGCATAGATTCCTGCAACTGCTCTCAGTCTTGTTTCCCCTAATCGTTCAAGGTCAAAGATCCTAGAGGAGAGCTCATGACCTGTCCATTCGTGCTCTTGTGCTACTCTCAATGTAGGAATCAAGAAGTCCAAGGGTAGCACAACGTTTTGGCCAAATACCATCTGAAAGGGGGTGGCTTGAAGTACCGTTTTGTAGGCGACTCGGTATGCCCAAACAGCATGGTGTAGCTGTTTGTCCCAATCAGAGCGTTTAGCGTTCACTAATTTAGTCAGTACGTTGCATAAGATCTTATTAGTGCTCTCAGCCTGTCCATTAGCTTGAGGGTGATAGGGGGCAGACTTCTTGTGTATTACCAAGAATTCTTGAAGTAGATTTTCGATCACTTCATTTAAGAAATGAGTGCCTCTATCACTTACCAGCTCGATAGGTAGCCCGTATCTTGTGAGTACATTCTCAAACAAGAATTTGGCAGTTGTTTGAGCATCGTTCTTTGTCGTAGCTTTTACCTCTACCCACTTGGTGAGATAATCTGTTGCAACAATGATGTATTCTGCATGAGAACCTTTAGCTAGGGGATTAATAGGACCTACAAAGTCTATTCCCCACTTAGAGAACGCACGTCCACCCATCATAGGTTTCAGTGGCATCTCATCTTTGCGTATAGGGTACTGAGTCCTCTGACAGACATCACACCATTTCACATAGGTATGTGCATCCATGTGAAGGGTAGGCCACCAGAAGCCCGCAAATAGTATTGCCTTGATCACCCGATCTGGTCCAAAGTGTCCTCCTGCTACACCTTGGTGAGCAGTTTCCAAGATCTTAAGATACTCACTCTCATGGACACACAGTCTCAGGTAACCATCTTTACCGCGTTTGTATAGATTATCACCAATGAGTGAATAATCCTGGGCTTCTTGTTCTAAACTCCTTTTCCTCGCAAGAGTCATGTCTGGAGGGAACGCTTTCGTCTTTAGGAAGGATACTAGTGGTTCACTCCAGTCTGGCACAATAGATACTTGATAAAGAGTGGCGTGTTCCACAGGTGGCTTAGTGCAACAGATTGGGCATTCCTTGCACAACTTTTGGACATCCACTTCCATAGTTGGCCAATGCACTCCGAATCTCTTTAGTGTCTGTAAAGTTCGTTGCTTTGAATGGTGTTGCTCTAGTGCACCTACATGTGCTAATTGCAACCATTTAGCGTACTCATCCTCTTCTATGCAGCAAGCCAAGATCCCTTGATCTGTGTGCTTGTACATACTTCCTGCCATGATGTGGTACTTTTGGGCTTTTACAACCTCTCTATTCCGTGTGTTTACCACTGGATGCTTAGGCCCGTATGTCAATACTGGTACCAATGGCTTGGCCCACTGCGGTACAACTTCCAAATTAAACAAGTAAGCATCAGGAAGGTCATCTGACACTCCTTGTGGGGCTTCTCCCGATGTGAGCCTAGAGAGATGATCAGCTCTCAAATGAGTCCTACCTTTCCTTACCACAACTTCAAAGTCATATTCCATGAGCAAGAGAAACCATCTCACTAATCTTCCTGTATTGCATGGCTTGTTTACGAGGTATAGCAATGCCTGATGATCAGTAAAAAATTTAAACTTATTTGCAAGCAAATAGTGTCTAAATTTCTTAACTGCATATACCATGCCTAAGCCTTCTCTCTCCGTAGTGGTGTAATTCCGTTCAGCCGCATTCAATTGTCTACTGGCATAGGCAATTGGAAGATCCATATTACCTTCACCAGTAGGTTGTGCAAGCACACATCCAATAGCATAATTGGATGCATCCACATGAACATGGAATGGTTTATTCCAATCTGGTGTGGTCAAGATTGGTGCTGAACATAATCTTCGTTTAAGCTCCTGGAAGGAATTCTCACATTCATCTGTCCACTCAAAGTTAGTCAGAAGCCCGTACATGGGCTTTGCAATGACAGCATACATGTGTATAAATCGTCGGTAATAACCACAATGCCCCATGAAAGCTTGTACTTCCTTGACATTCTTTGGCCTAGGTAGCTCTGCTATGGCTCTCACTTTTTCTTCGTCGGTAGATATGCCATTCTTTGACACTATGTGTCCTAGAATCTTGCCTTGCCTGACCATAAAAACGCACTTTTCTGGGTTCAGGCAGACTTGATATTCTCTACATTTGTCAAAGATTTGTCTGAGTTCAGGGATATGGGTTTGTCTAATGTTGGAATGAGCACAAAGATCATCAACGTAGACTTATAAACTCTTCCTCAGGAACTCCTTAAACACATGGCACATCAGCCTCTGGAAGGTAGCTGGTGCATTGGTAAGCCCAAATGGCATTACTCTAAAAGCAAAAATGCCCCATTCAGTGGCAAAGGCTGTCTTATGCTGATCCTCTGGAGCTATGGCTACTTGATTGTAGCCAGAAAATCCATCAAGGAAGCTGTACACTTCCTTGCCTGCCAGTCTTTCTGAGAGATGTTCTGTGATAGGAAGCGGATAGTTATCTCAAATTGTGGCTGCATTAACCTTTTTCAAGTTAATGCACACACGCAGCTTGCCATTCTTCTTGGGCACCACTACGATGGGGGATACCCATTCAGTGTGCTCAATTTCATAAATAAATCCAGCTTCAACCAATCTATCTATCTCTTCTTTGATCTTAGCAGCGTAATTATCGTTATATGTATAGGGCTTTTGCTTAGAGGGTTTAGCATCTGAAGTCATGGGGATGGTGTGCGAGCATATGTCCGGGTCAACCCCTTTCAAATCCTTGTAACTCCAAGCGAATACATCTCTGTATTCTCTTAGCAAGGCAATCAATTCGTGCTCTTCTTCTTCTGTCAGGTCGTGGCCTATATACGTGTATCTCTCCTCTCCTTCTTCTATGGCCACTACTATTTTCTTGGTGGTTTCTTTGTTATCATAGGCCTCTCCTGATTGTGCCTCTCGTTTAGGCATTCTAATCATGACTCTCCTGTCATCTATCTCATACTTCTTAAAATTTTCTGGGACCTCAAACAAAGATTCTTCCTCTTCTGGTGAGACTTCTCTCTTTTTTCGTTTTTGTCCTTCTTCCGTTGGGCTCACATGTGTTGCTAATCTTACATCATTTGTAAGCTCTCCATGCCTCTGGGGTTGAAATTCTACTTCATGGAAGTATTCTTCATCTGATGCAAATGGTGGGTCCATAATGATAGACTCGAGATCAGAGTCACTTGCATCCTCATATGCATCAGGGCTAGGTTCGCATTCTTCTAGAACTGCCTCTCCCATGATTGGCTCTATGGAGAAGACTGAAATGTCATAGCCATCCTCATCACAGTGAGGTGTCCATTGTTCTTCATTGATGGCTACATCCATTGTTGCTAAAATTTCTGCCCAGCCATGGGGTTCGAATTCCTCATTAGGAAAAACTACAGGTGCATAGGCTGGGTCTTGAATTGCTCTATGTGTTTCTTTTGCACCTATTTCTCTAGCCTTTTCCCTCTTCTCTTCCTCTACTGCTACTTTGCACATCCATAAGTGGGTGTCTTCATGCATCCAAGAGGATCCTGACCCTATGGAATGCACAGATTCTGTATCATCTTTGGCTCTATGGATGGGATTCCATTGGATAGGAGGGACATCTCTATGAGAATAATCCTTGAGATTGACTTTGGTCGTAACACCCAAGTGTTGCAAATACATGGAGTTGGTTCCCCAATCCTGTACCACTTGCAACTGTCGCATAAATGGTCTTCCCAAAATCATCTCATAGGCATGATTTTTGCTGAAGTCACATATAGCAAAGCTATGCTCAAACTCAACACCACGAGTGGTGAGAGTTATTCCTTCAAGCAATCCTAAGGGTCTCTCAATATGACCATCGGCCATCTGCAATTTCATCCTCGTTGGCCTGAGTGCTGGCTTGCCCCAACGCTTCCATAAGGAGGTGGTGGCAATTGCAACTCCTGCACCTGAGTCCAAAATTGCCTTGGTGGTGTACTCCTGGTAGGTGATGGGAAGATAGGTGTTCCCTTCTTCACCTTCACACATATCTCCTATCTTATCCAAGGGAATTTTTGGCACTGTCCTATGGGATCCTACCCGGGAACGAGGTTTTGCAACTTCAGTTACTCGACTGGCTACATATTTCCGTGCGTTTGGTCTATCCTCAGGCAGTTCTTCCAAAGTGAGATCGCGTTGCACCTTGGTGTTCGTTACTACCTCCGTGTTCCTTGGTATGACTGAGTCGTCGTTCCTTACCATGACTGTGGGTGCTCTCATACACGTGGACTTTGCTTCCCATGGGCCTGTGAAGTGGGGTAGCTCTTGTATGGAATTAGACTCAAAGTCCAATCTCTCCTGAGACTGAGCACTCTCATGTTCCCCGTAAATAGATGGGATGTCTTGTGGGAATTGGTCGTGTGCATTGTCCACAAGCTCAAAAGGAGGGGCGACCTCACTTTCGTTATCCCATTTGTCTTCTTGAATCTCTCGTAGGAAGTCTGTTGCAAACTGATTCATAGAAGAAGTGTCTGGCTCCGTAGAATTGGGCACATAAGCAACTTGGGAAGGAGGGTTTATTCTATTGTTGGCTCTTTCCTTGCTCTCATAGATGTGTGGAGCACAAGCTTCCTGGGGAGAATTACCTTTTCTATTACTTTTCCGAACAGGCTCATACGCTCCCTGAGAAGGACTGTAGGCAACCTGAGGAGGTACGTAAGCTTTCGCGGGAGGCTCATCTGCCTTTTGGGGGGGAAGATAAGCTTCTTGAGGAGGCACATGGGCTTCCTGAAGAGGCTGGCTTATCCGTTCCTTTGCCCCTTCCTTTCTTTGAGGGGTTGGTTCCTTTTCTGATTGTTCAATTAGCCTCTCTATTCTTTCCAGCAGTCCATCAAAGTGTAACTGCGTCTTAGCTGAACTAGAAATGTTAAATAGGCGGCTGGCCTCAAACATGGTTGTTGGAGAAACACTCACTAATTAGACATATATTTGAAAGTCAAATCTTAGGAAGAAAACCCCATGCCTATGTGAAGGGACAAATTCACAAATGTATTATACTTGTAAAGTTAGTTCACTTTAGTTCTAGAAGTTTTTCAAAAGTTACGGGAATGAGAAAATCTATATAAGTTAGTTAGTATTAACTAACGCGAAGAGAAGAAGAAGGAGGAAGACAATGAGAAAGTGAGAAGAACTCATTTTTATGACTGAGTATAGTCGCGCTTCTCTGAGTGAGAAAGCATTTGTAAAACTTCTGAGTTTTTTATAGTTATGAGAAGAACTGAGTAAAGTTCTGTGTATGAGCCTCTCTCCATCATCTCCATGATTACCTACTGTGTGATGAGTTACAAAGATCAAGTTTTCCAAGCAACTCGATGCCTGGCATCGAATCTCTGTTGATAAGTCATATTTTCTTTTATATTTTTCATTCAGTACTGAAGTGTTTGAAAAACATGATGTTGTTGGAGCAACTCGATGCCTGGCATCGAATTCCAGTTGATAAGTCATATTCTAAGTGTGCATGAAATCACCTATATTTTTGGTGTCCAAAAGATCAAGACTTTATGCGGGAATTCGATGCCCGGCATCGAATCCCTGCTGAAAAGTGGCCAAAAACATCCCAAGTCGATGCCCGGCATCGAATTCTCGTTGCAAGTCGATGCTAGGCATCGAATTCTAATTTTAAACAGGCGCTCTTACTAAAACAGGCAAGTTTTCCAGTTTTGGAAGGTCATACAGGGTCATCTTGTGAGGGCCATAACTTGAGTTCTAGAGCTCCGTTTGATGCATATCATAGCTTGTTGAAAAGCTCTACTCTTCTAGTTTCAGCCTATAAAGTTTCATGGAGAAAGCATACTTGAGCTAGGAGAAATTAGCAAAATACTGAAGGTATGTCATTTTAGTGACTAGGAATTTCTGTAGAAGCAAAGTTCTCACTTTAAGCTATCATTTCTCAAAGTTTGGAGTGGCAATGAGTTAATGGTGACCATAGAGGTGTTCTAGTGTCACATTAATTCATTTCTTGTGGTGTTTTATACATCAACAAGTGGTATCAGAGCAGAAAGATTCTCGAGAGCAGAAGACGACAAAGGTACGAGAAGTTTTGTAAAGTTTTCCATTAAAGTTTGAAAGGTGAAGCATTTGAAGACACAAGGCATCAAAAGATTACTTTTGAAGTATCCTCATACACAAAGAACTTCAAAAGGTATTATCCTTTATCCTTTAAGCTCACAGGTTGCAGCAGAAGGAAAGAACTATGGCAGATCATATCTCCGTTGACAAACTGGACAGAGATAATTACCCCGCATGGGTAATGAGAATGGAAGCCTTACTTATGAGTAAGGATCTCATGGTATATGTAACAGGTGAAGAAGAGAAGCCAGTATTTGAAGATGAAAGCCGACCAAAGAAAGAAGAACTTGATGCTTTAAAGCATTGGCAGAAGAAGGATGCAAGTGCAAAAGCCTACATCTACAATACAATCTCAGATCATTTGCTACCACACATCAGAGGATTGGAATCATCAGAAGATATATGGAATGCATTGGAATATCATTTCCAAAGCACTACTAAAGCACGGAAAGCAAGTCTATGGTCAGAGTTTACAACATTCAAGAAGAAGCCAAGTCAAACCATTAGTGATTATGTCACTAAGATGAAGGATCTAGCAGATAGTCTTGGATCCATAGATGAAGATGTTGAAGATCACAGATTGATTGCTCAACTACTTGCAGGCTTGAGAGGGGATGAAAGGTGGAAACCTTTTGTCTTATCAACAGAACTTTCATTAAATCATTATGTTCCAGATTTGAACCAGTTGCTTGGTTTGATGCTCACATATGAGCAAGACTTGAAGGGAGATGGAGATAAAGGACAAAGTTCTGCAATGTACATGAAGAACAAGAAGAAAGGAGATAAAGGTAAAGCAAAGGATGAAGAGGAGTCTAATTCTCAAGCTTATTATGCAAGAGGTAAAGGCACTGGCAGAGGAAGAGCAAGAGGTTTTGGAAGAGGAAGAGGTAATCAAAATAACAACAAAAAGGCTTGCTGGATCTGTGGATTGAGTAATCATTTGGCTCATGACTGTTGGCACAACCAACAAGGATCAAACCAGAATCAAAACAACAATAGCAGAGGTCGAGGTGGAAGATATCAAAGTAATTTTCAAAGAGGTAGACAAGGTCAAAGAGGAAGCTATGGTAGAGGTGGAGGAAGAAGTTGGGGACAGAATCAATCCTACAACACCACCTACTACAACTATGCAAATGACACACAGAATGAAAATCATACATCATTGATGATGAACTCAATCAACACATCAGACAAAGAAGATCTAAAGGTATTTTACATTGACTCTGGATGTTCTAATCATTTGTCAGGAAACATAGAATTGATGTCAGATTTGGAAAAAGGCATTTCTAGTCACACAGTTCAAACTGGTGATAATACAAGACATAGTGTACATTCAATTGGAAAAGTGAAATGCAAGAGTGGAGCAGATTTGCTAACCAATGTTTTGTATGTTCCTACAATACCTAAAAACTTGATTAGTGTGGGACAGATAGTTGAAAAAGGTTTTCAAGTCAGGTTTACAAATGAAGGAGTATTTGTGGAAGATCCAGAGAATGGATATAATCAGATTGTCTCTGGTAAGAAAGAAGGTAGACTCTTTACTTTAAGAGTGCAAGGGAACATTGGTCAAGCTTTGCTCACACATGGTGAAGCAGTGATTACAGAACTTGATCTCTGGCATAAGAGATTAGGTCATTTCAATGAAAGAGGAATTAAAGCTATGGTTGCTAATCAGTCTGTACTAGGATTACCAAATGTGCAAAGTCAACATATGGTTTATAAATGTGAAGCATGTCAAATGGGTAAAGCACACAGGTTACCATTTCAAAAGAAAGGATTCAAACATGATGGAGTACTTGAGCTCATTCATACAGATGTATGGGGACCAACAAAAGAAGGATCTATCAGTGGCTCAAGGTACTATGTTCTTTTTATTGATGATGCTACAAGATGGATAACATTATATGTTTTGAAGGAAAGATCAGGAGTGTTTGGAGCTTTCAAGCATTTTCATGCATATGCAGAGAGAGTCACAGGTCAAAAGCTTAAGAGACTGAGGTCTGATGGAGGGGGAGAATATTTCTCCCAAGAGTTCAATGATTATCTTTGGAATGCAGGTATTAAGAGAGAAATAACTTGCAGGTATACACCACAACAAAATGGTGTAGCAGAAAGAAGGAACAGGACTTTGGTTGAGTTTGCTAGAGCTATGCTAAAGGAGAAGAACTGTCCAAATTATCTTTGGGCTGAGGCTGTAAATACAGCTACATATCTTGTGAATAGATTACCATGTGCAGCTCTGAATGGAATGACTCCATATGAAGCTTGGTGGGGTAAGAAACCAACACTAGATCATTGTAGAGTGTTTGGATCAATTACATATGCTTATGTGCCATCACAGCTTAGGCATAAACTTGAACCAAAGGCAGAAAAATATGTGTTCATTGGTTATGATGAAAAGCAGATGGGTTACAGGTTGTGGAATCCTTTAACCAAACATTTTCTTGTTTCTAGAGATGTTACATTTGATGAACAGAAAAGTTGGTATGCAGATCAAAGTCATACAGCTGAAGAATTTGAAGAAGAGGTAAGCAGATGTGAGAAAGGAAAATCAATTGTGCAGGTGAATAGAGATGAAGACTATATGCAAGCAAGTACATCTAGAAGTGGATTAACAAGAATGAATGAAGAAGCTCCTATATTTGATGAAGAGGTGTATCCAGAAACTTATGAAGAATGTGAACCAAGAAGGTCAAGCAGGACAAGGAGACAACCAGAAAGGTATTCTTATGATACTTCTTACATAACTCAGAAGAACTATGCATATATGGTCAAAGATGATGAAGAACCTCAGAACTATGATGAAGCTAAAGGTAAGAAGCAATGGGAAGAAGCAATGAAGGAAGAGTTCAATGCACTGGAGGAGAACAAGACATGGGAACTTGTTCCTAAACCAAATGGTAAGAAAGTAATTGGAAATAAATGGGTTTATAAAGTGAAGAAGCTTGCAGATGGAAGTATAGCCAGATACAAAGCTAGATTGGTGGTGAAAGGCTATGCCCAGACCTATGGCATAGATTATGATGAGACATTCAGTCCTGTAGCTAAGATGTCAACTATAAGGACAATCATTGCTATTGCAGCTTCAAAAGGATGGACTCTAAGTCAATTGGATATAAAAAATGCATTCTTGAATGGATACATATCAGATGAGGTATACATGGAACAACCTCAAGGGTTTATAGATTCCAGGTATCCAAATTTTGTTTGCAGGTTGAGAAGAGCATTGTATGGATTGAAGCAAGCTCCAAGAGCTTGGAACTATAGACTGGTGAAGTATCTCAATGATCTTGGATATCAAAGTTCAAAAGCAGACCCAAGTCTACTTATCAGAAGAACAGAGGAAGGTACAATCTACATTTGTATTTATGTAGATGACATTATAATCACAGGTACTTCAGATGAAGGAATCAAGGAGGTAAAGAGATTACTTGAAAAAGAATTCAAGATCAGTGATCTAGGAAAGTTGTCATACTTTCTTGGAATGGAAGTTACTTATACAGATCATGGCATATATGTATCACAAGAAAGGTATCTTCTGAATTTATTGAAGAAGTTTGATATGGAAAATTGCAGAGAAGCTTCAACTGCACTTGAAGTTAATCACAAGCTCAGTAAATATGATGGTGCAGAATACAAAGATATGAGGAAGTATCAATCTCTTGTGGGTAGTTTGATTATGCTACACTAACAAGACCTGATCTTAGTTATGCAGTGGGAGTTTTGTCACAATTCATGCATTGTCCAAAGGACCCACATTGGATTGCAGGTCAAAGAGTTCTCAGATATATCAAAGGAACTATAAAGGAAGGATTATATTATCCTTTTACATCAGATTTGAAGCTGAGAGCCTATAGTGATTCAGATTGGGCAGGTAACCAGGATGACAGAAGATCAACTCATGGTTACATGATATACATTGGTGATAAGCTTGTAAGTTGGTGTTCAAAGAAACAACATACAGTAGCATTATCATCAATTGAAGCAGAGTACAAAGGACTTGTGGAAGCAGCTAAGGAAGTCATATGGATGCAGACATTGTTCAAGAGCTTAGGCATTGATCAAGGTACACCTACAATACATGGAGATAATATGAGTTCACTTTATCTTGCAGCAAATCCAGTATTTCATGCAAGGACAAAGCACATAGAGATACAGTATCATTTTCTCAGAGAAAAGGTAATGGAGAAAGAGATTGAAGTGGAATACATTTCTACTAAAGATCAGTTAGTAGACATAATGACAAAGAGCTTGGATGGTGTGAAGACCAGTAGATTCAAAAGCATGGCAGGAGTAAAAGAAAAGAAGATGATATGAAGAAACAGGGAATGTCAATTAGTGATTGAGGGGGAGCTGTTGGAGAAACACTCACTAATTAGACATATATTTGAAAGTCAAATCTTAGGAAGAAAACCCCATGCCTATGTGAAGGGACAAATTCACAAATGTATTATACTTGTAAAGTTAGTTCACTTTAGTTCTAGAAGTTTTTCAAAAGTTACGGGAATGAGAAAATCTATATAAGTTAGTTAGTATTAACTAACGCGAAGAGAAGAAGAAGGAGGAAGACAATGAGAAAGTGAGAAGAACTCATTTTTATGACTGAGTATAGTCGCGCTTCTCTGAGTGAGAAAGCATTTGTAAAACTTCTGAGTTTTTTATAGTTATGAGAAGAACTGAGTAAAGTTCTGTGTATGAGCCTCTCTCCATCATCTCCATGATTACCTACTGTGTGATGAGTTACAAAGATCAAGTTTTCCAAGCAACTCGATGCCTGGCATCGAATCTCTGTTGATAAGTCATATTTTCTTTTATATTTTTCATTCAGTACTGAAGTGTTTGAAAAACATGATGTTGTTGGAGCAACTCGATGCTTGGCATCGAATTCCAGTTGATAAGTCATATTCTAAGTGTGCATGAAATCACCTATATTTTTGGTGTCCAAAAGATCAAGACTTTAAGCGGGAATTCGATGCCCGGCATCGAATCCCTGCTGAAAAGTGGCCAAAAACATCCCAAGTCGATGCCCGGCATCGAATTCTCGTTGCAAGTCGATGCTAGGCATCGAATTCTAATTTTAAACAGGCGCTCTTACTAAAACAGGCAAGTTTTCCAGTTTTGGAAGGTCATACAGGGTCATCTTGTGAGGGCCATAACTTGAGTTCTAGAGCTCCGTTTGATGCATATCATAGCTTGTTGGAAAGCTCTACTCTTCTAGTTTCAGCCTATAAAGTTTCATGGAGAAAGCATACTTGAGCTAGGAGAAATTAGCAAAATACTGAAGGTATGTCATTTTAGTGACTAGGAATTTCTGTAGAAGCAAAGTTCTCACTTTAAGCTATCATTTCTCAAAGTTTGGAGTGGCAATGAGTTAATGGTGACCATAGAGGTGTTCTAGTGTCACATTAATTCATTTCTTGTGGTGTTTTATACATCAACAATGGTCTGAGCCAATTCCACCATTTTGGCACAAATCTTAGTTCGTTCAAGCTCTAGCTCCGCTCTAGGGTAGCATTTTTCATGATCAGTTATGGTTGGCCCTTCTTGGATTCTGGCCTGATATGCTTTAAGCATCATGTTTAGGTCCTCGGGAGTGGGATCAGCTAATACTGATCCTGCTTGGGGTGGTGGGTGGGTTACGTGGGGTGTATTAGAGGGTGGAGGGATGGAGGGTGATGGGGATGGTAGCGGTGGGATTGTGTGAGAGTGCGGTTGGGATGTGATCTCTATGATTTTAGCCTTGGTTTCGCGTAAACTTTCCTCAAGTTCACTCATCTTCTTTGCCCATTGCCTTTTCATACGTTCACGGCTATCTCTCCAAGCTCTAGTCCTTTTCTTGGTTATGCTCTCAGTTTCACTAGCTGTTGGGCTCTTTTCCTGGTCTACCCCTTGGTTTTGCTGCAATGCTTGAGCTCTAGTGACTACCTGTACGGGAGCAGTGGAAGTGACACTTCCTGTGGGATCTACTACTAACCCAATAACGTTGATAGGCGTGATTTTTGGCATATTATTGGGGTTCTTTGGGCAATCTCATAAGAGATGCTCTTTTCCACAATCTTGGCAAAAGCCTTGGATTGCCACTGACTGGGGTTGTGTAGGTGGAGGTAAGGGACAATCACGAATGAGGTGATCTCCTTGGCATCTGTAGCACGGTCCTCTTGGGAATGGAGGTCTTACTTGTCTAGGTTGAGGCCTAGGGTTGGGGTTTGCATACATGACGTTTGTATAATCTGACTCCCAACTAGGTTCATTTGGCTCTTTGCTGTAATAGGACTCACCATGTTCTGGGGACTGCATGTAGTACGCCTGGGGACTATCAACATGTGTAGAATCAAAGCTATGGTCACTGAGGTCATTTTCAGAAAGCAAGGATGTTACCGGGACTAAGGCTCTATTCATGTTCTCTTCTGCGGCATATACTTTACCGGGATCACATTGGTTGGGGCAGGGGGTTGTTGTGCTAGCACCGGTTGGGGTCTCTGTTGGGCCTGATATTGTGGTTGGTAGGTTTGTTGGGGTCTAGCATATTGTGGTGGTGGATTTTGGTTCTGGTATCTGCCTTGTTGGTAGGGCTGAGGGTAGGGTTGCCTAACTGCCTGCTTGTTGTATGGGCAATCTTGTGCGGTGTGATTGGTGTATCTCCGTTCTATGGTGCAGTACTGGCTACTAGGATTTACTTGGGGCTGAGCCATAATGGGGCAGACATTCGCTAGATGGTCACCACCGTATGTATAGCACCTTTTCACAGGAGCAAACCTTGGAATTTGTTTGCTAGTTACACCCAATTTCGGAGCTACTTTCTCTGCGAGTTCCTCAATTGATGTGGATTGCGTGGAAGAATGACTAGATGCACTATCTGAATCTTTGTAGATTTTGGAAAGCTCTAGTTCTTCCCCTAGGTTATCTTCAATGTCAATGCACATGCGTACACACTCTTCTATATTCCTAGGGTCCTTCAGATACACGTAGGATCTCAATTTCGTACTCAGCAATCCATCAAGGAAAAAGGCTACTTGTTTACCAGATGTGGGTAGCTCCGAAACTGGGCACCTTTCAAGATATTGTCTAAATCTTCTTCCGGCCAATCTGACAGTCTCTTGGGGGGTCTGTTTGAAGCTGTGAATCAATGAGGAGGTATTGTGTCTTATGCCGCTCTTAGAGAACTCTACAATGAAAGCCTCTAGGAGTTGGTCTATGCTCCTGAACTGCCCCTCATCCAATGGCTGAAACCATGTAAGTGCTGTGTTCCTAAGGGTTAGACCGAAGGCATTGTACTGTGTGAACAGATCCTCCACTTGTTCAGCTCTCAAGACTTGCTTGAACTCCGCCACATGATCATAGGGATCTCCGGTGCCATCAAAGTAATTCTTCATGGACTTAACTAGCTGGGTCGGTCTCAAGGTTCTTGTGTGCTCTCTAGGTCTCGGCAGCAGAAATCCATCCACGTTTCTTTGGTTCCTGTGAGCTCTAACCATCTCAGGTTCTACTCTATTCGTTTCCGTCCTCGTTCTTTCTCTGCCCCCTGGGTTAGCAAAGCTTACTTCTGGTCTATCTCTGCTTCTGTCTCTTTGCATTCCATGAGCTTGTGATGTTCCAGCTCCAGGGTGACCATAGGACACATTCGCTCTTGGTTGGGGGAAAACGAATTCACCCTTCCAAGTGTAAGCATGCCTGTCATTTTCCGTAACCACAAAGATCCGTTCTGAAGTGTGATCTAAGTAGGTCACTCTACCTGGGCTATCTGGATCCTTAAACTCATAGATCATGATATTTCCTATATCAGTTGGTTGATTAGATCTATACCTCCAAAAGGCTTCGTCAGTTTCTCGATTGAGGAGCAACTCTATGCTCTTGTTGTCTTGGGGGACCCACTCAGGTGTGATAATCCTAGTGAGAACAGACTTGCCTCGGGGTGTTCTAGGTTCCGCGCCCATGTTCCCTTGTTCCAAGTCACCTAAGTTTGCTTCTGAGATTACATTCCCAAATTCATCTGTCCTATCTGGGTGACTGGTGACCACGTATATGGTTCCTTCTTTATCCAGGTATGCACCATTTTCAAACTTGACGGCTGGGTGTTCTAGTCCAATGGATTGATCAGGATTCTTAATCTGTATCACAGATCTTCCTAAGCCGTCCTCATAGATGCTGGCACCTAATCGGTTGTTCCTAAGGTACTCCAACTGTGTTTTGTACGGGCCTTCTACCCTGTACAAGTAAGGCACACCTGAACTTCCCGTAGGTCTGTCCATGCCTTGAGACATCTCTGACTCACTGGTCTCAGAGCTAGGATAGTATGAGTGGTGGCTCAACTGCTGGGCCCAAGACCTAGCAGTGTGGTTAACACTAGCCTCTGAAGATCTAAGGCTTTGTCTTTCCCTTACTAGGTGTCGTCCTGATCTAAGGTTCATATGCCTAACTGATTAGCCCAATTTTTGCCCAGAGTACAACCTCGTTGCCAATCAATTGGTATCAGTTACTTGATTCTTTTTAATTATTTCTCGTGTTTAAGGTCTTGTCTGATATTTCGTAGTCAGGAATACTTGAATGTTCTTCGTACTTTCCGGTTGATCGTTCCACGTTAGGTTCTTTTCCTTTATGTTATTGACAGTATCGAGATTAGGTTTTTAGCTTGAACTTGAGTTTTTAGGTAGTCTTCAACTTGATGCCTGCCTATCGTCGCTCTGACTTACTCCTACCTCTCGTCGTTCTTAGCCTAAGCTAGGAATTGATAGAGGAAGTTGAGAATTTCCAACCTTTTGTTTCCTTTTTGGTTGCCTTGACTGCCCAGGAAGTGTGTTCCCAAGTCTGCACTTACTCTTGCTTAGAACGCCTTTGGATGCTCTCAAAAGATCTGTAAAAGTTCCAAAGTTAGCTTAAAGATTTAAATTCCAAAGACAGAACCAATGATTTTCATTCCTGTAGCACACACACTAGCTTGCATTGTGATTTTTAAGAGAACAATTCTAAAGACCCCTGACTTTGATCCCCCTGGGTATGGTCAACTTCAAAATACCCTATCTGAAAATCAATGCATTATCTTTACAAAAAAACAGTTGAGGGCGTGTAGTATATGCCACGAGCTTTCCAACAAGCCCTAGAGCTCAAAAAATGGATTTCGTATGAAAAAGTTGTAACCGTTCAGAGTTCTGGGGTTACGACAGGGTTCAAACAGGATCACTGTGCAACAGGTTTTCCCCAAGTTGCTTTCCTAAAGCTTCCTAATGTGCTCTAGAGTAAAATGTTTGCCCAAAATTAGCCCAACTCTTCAATTAACAATCCCTAAAAAATTTGGCTAAAATTGGCTGTCAATCGCGATGGACAGGGCTGTCAATCGCGATGGACACTCAGTCAATCGCGATGGACAGAGAATTGAGTCAATCGCGATGGACACCCAATCAATCGCGATGGACAGAGAGTTTAGTCAATCGCGATGGACACCCAATCAATCGCGATGGACAGAGGGTTCAGTCAATCGCGATGGACACCCAATCAATCGCGATGGACAGAGAGTTCAGTCAATCGCGATGGACACCCAATCAATCGCGATGGACAGAGGGTTCAGTCAATCGCGATGGACACCCAATCAATCGCGATGGACAGGCAGTCAGTCGCGATGGACAGTCAGTCAATCGCGATGGACAGTTAGTCAATCGCGATGGACAGGCAGTCAGTCGCGATGGACAGAGCTGTCAATCGCGATGGACAGGGCTGTCAATCGCGATGGACTGAGATTTTGCAAGATTTTCAAAAATTTTGGTGGAAAGGTGGTGTGCAGGGTCTCTAGTCCACTGTGGTGCACTCAGATTTACCAAAAGGTGAGAATTTCTGTCAATCGCGATCGACAGAGGTCGGCGACTGCGAGACAGTTTCGTCGAGTTTCGTACCTGCGCAGGAGGCTGGGGATGGTGATGCGACCTGTACCTGCAAGATAGCTCAAGAAACATGCAAAAACAGCACACGCAATTTCGCTCTCTCGCTCTCTCTCACAAGTGAAATGAGGGAAATGAGGTGGAGATGGGGATATAGTCAAAAAACTGAAATTTTCGCGACGATGGAGATGGAGGTGGAAGATGGTGAGGATGATGATGATGATGATGGTGGTGAGGTAAGAAAGAGAAAAATAGGAAAAATGAAGAAATTACCTACAACTCCAACGCGTCAACTCTACGTCTTACCATCACACGCTCGTCCTCAAAGCTCGATCCCCGGCAACGGCGCCAAAATTTGGTGTAGCTCAATGATGAGTAGCACCTCCTTTAATGTCAATCCGGGAAGACGTGAGGATGGTATGAAGACCTCGAGCAAGTGGCGGCACAAGTGCGTGAGTGAGAAGCACACTAGCATGCACACACATACACACACACGCGCACACACGGCAAGACAAAGAGTGAGAATCAATGGAGTTCTTCAATTACTTTCAAAATGCTCTTACAAGTTCGTTTCAATTACAATCTAGCCTCAAAAATGAGCTCTCTAGCTCTTTTTATAGTTTTTGACTAGGTTTTGGCCCTGTCCAGACCTAGTGTCCGGCCTAGTTAAAAATTAGGTTCCAGGGCCAATTTGAGGGCTTAAACGGAGTCTAAAAAATACGAAAATTGATATGTAGGTACTTCTAAGGCTCCTCAAGCTCAAGGACTCCTTGGCGTGCACAAAATGGAGCTACAAAAATATGAAATGGTATTTACAATGATTGTTAGTGATAAGAATCACTGTTAATAGATGTTGATTTGGGAAAAATTGAAGGGCCTATCTGCCAGATTTGCGTCGACTGCTTTGTCTACTTACTCCTTCACCTTGTTCTGACTCTCTCCGCTGGCTTCCTTGTCTAGTCGGTCCTTGGGTGCCCATACTGCTCTCAACAAATGATATGAAGGTTTTTAGTCTTCCATAGGTCTTGGGTTCCGTTTGGTGTGATTCCATTTTTTGGTCCATGCATAAGTATAGGGATCAATTTTTCTGCCCACTGTGGACATACTTCAAGATTAAAAAGGTACGTATATGGCAGATCATATGGTACCCCTATGGGTGGTTCTCCATGTGTCATTCATGATAGGTGATCCGCTCTTATGTGGGTATTTCCTTTCTTGACTACTACTTCAAAATCAAATTCCATCAACAATAGAAACCATCATACTAGTCGTCCTGTATTACAAGGCTTATTGACTAAGTACAGTAGGGCTTGATGATCAATGAAGAATTTGAATTTGTTTGCCAATAAGTAGTGTCGAAACTTCTTTACTGCGTATACCATCCCTAGGCCTTCTCTCGGGTTGTGGTGTAATTACGCTCTGCTTGATTTAATTGTTTATTGGCATAGGCTATAGGGTGGTCCAACTTTCCTGTATCTGCAGGTTGAGCTAAGATGCAACCAATGGCAAACTTGGATGCATCTACATGAATGTGAAATGGCTTATTCCAATTGGGTACTCGAAGGATTGGTGCTGAACTCAATCGACTCTTTAATTCCTTAAAGGCTTTTTCACATTCTTCTGTCCAATTAAATTGCGTCAATAATGCATAAAGAGGTCTAGCAATTATGGCATACATATGTATGAATCTTCGGTAGTAACCACAATGTCCCATAAATGCTTGGACTTCTTTAGCAGTCTTTGGTCTCGGTAAATCCAGAATTACTTTGATTTTGTCTTCATCTGTTGAGATTCCATTTTTGGAGACAATATGTCCCAAAATTTTTCCTTGGCGAACCATGAAGACACATTTTTCTGGGTTGAGACATACTCGATATTGTCAACATTTGGCAAAGATCTTTTCTAATTCAGGGATATGCTCTGAT
Source organism: Ceratopteris richardii (assembly GCA_020310875.1). Classification (NCBI taxonomy): domain Eukaryota; kingdom Viridiplantae; phylum Streptophyta; class Polypodiopsida; order Polypodiales; family Pteridaceae; genus Ceratopteris; species Ceratopteris richardii. The sequence continues at coordinate 195,316,876 of CM035418.1, forward strand.
CGTACAGCTGAATAAGTACATAAATCGTCCACGTATACCTCCATACTCTTTCTCAGGAACTCTTTGAATACATGGCACATCAATCTCTGGAAGGTGGCTGGGGCATTAGTTAGGCCGAAAGGCATAACCCGAAAGACGTATACTCCCAATTCAGTTGCAAAAGCTGTTTTGTGTTGGTCCTCAGGAGCAATGGCTACCTGATTATACCCTAAAAAACCATCCAGAAAACTATACACTTCCTTCCCTACCACTCTTTCCAACAGATGATCAGTAATAGGTAATGGGTAACTATCCCTTATGGTAGCGGCATTTACTTTTTTTAGATTTATGCATACTCTTAACTTCCCATTCTTTTTCGGTACAACCACCAAAGGTGACACCCATTCCGTGTTCTCAATCTCATATATGAATCCAACATCTAACAACTTATCTATCTCTTCCTTTATCTTTGCTGAGTACACATCATTGTATGTATACGGTCTTTGTTTAGAAGGTTTGGCTTCGGATGTCATGGGGATTCTATGAGCACATATAGATGGATCTACTCCTTTCAAGTCCTTATAGGTCCAAGCAAAGACATCCCGGTATTCCCTTATGAGGCGTATTAACTCTTGTTCTTCCTCCACTGAGACATCCTGTCCTATGAAAGTACATCGCTCCTCTCCTTCTTCTAACGTTACTACTATCTTCTTGGTTTGCTCTTTGTTGTCGTATGCTATTCCCGGCTGTGCTTCTCGTTTTGGCATTTGAATAGAAATTCTTCTCTCTTCTACTTCATATTTTTTGAAGTGTGCAGGCACTTCAAATTGGTCTTGAGGCTTGTTTTCTTCATCAATTTTTGCTTTTTCTAATCCCAGCTCCTCTTCTTGTGTTGGTTCTTGATTTATTTCATGAGCTATGACACTTATTTCTTGAGTTTCATTTTCTGTTTCCATGTGTTCTTGCTCCATTTCAATGCTCTCATAGTCTTCCTTCCATTCCTTTTCTATGACTTCTCCTTCTTCAGCCTCCTGAAGGACTACCACATATAGACTAACGTCATATCCTTCCTCATCAATACATTCATTCATAGTTATTACTTCTTCGTTCACACATACATCGAGGGTCGCTAAAATCTCCATCCAACCGTGAGGTTTAAACTCTTCATCCAAAAAGACTTGAGGCATGTAAGCTGGATCTTGTACAGACCTAGCTACTCCTTGCCTTTGCTGCCATCCCTTTCTCCTATCCTCTTCCTTTTTTGCAGTTTGGCGTATCCATAGATGAGTGTCCTCGTTCATCCATGATTGATCACTTGAACCTATACTATGAACCGACTGATTATCTTCCTCCTTATGAATCTGATTCTATTGTAAAGGGGGAACATCTTGATATGTGTATGTGTGGAGATTTATTCTTGTGGTGGTTCCTTCATGCTGTAGGTATACATCGTCTTTTCCCCAATCTTGCACTACCTTTAGTATGAAAATGATTAGTAGACTGAATGGCTCACCTTAAAAGCTCTTTCCCAAATCTCCTATCACCCTCTCTAGCTCCGTGCAACTCCTAATTGCTTGGCTTATCAGAACGCGATACTCGGCTGGAGACTCCTCACGATACTTGCTCAAAAGACAAGTGATTTACAAATGGCATTTTTTGGGCTTTTATACTTGGAATTTTCTTACTCACAATAAAAAAATTCAACTGAACAATGACTGAAAACTACTCTAATGACTTGACCTACTCCCTCACTTCTCCTACTCTACTCATTCTACTCACTTCCCTAGACTAACAACTCACTACACACACTTCAAGAGTGAGAAGTAGTAAGTGCGGCTGAAAGTGACTTACCAAAGAAGAGAAAATCACTACTCCTCCTCTCACTTCAATGCAAAAAGCTACTTACCATCACACGAATGCCTTGGTTTGATTCGAAACTCCCCGGAAATGGTGCCAAAAAACGTGTGTACCTAAGAACCAACTTAGGGACTTGTGGAGAAAGAGACTATACCTCAATCCCCCTCAAGTGCATATAGTGGGGATTCACGCTTTAATTATCAATCCGACAAGTATACAAACCTAGCCGAGTGTATGAAGACATGCATTCAAATGATGATCAATGCAAATGAATTACTCAAAGAGTGAAAACAATGCAAAGACTAATCCAAACAAGCTTCAACTGCCAGTCATGGTGTCACGATACTTGGAACAACAGCCAATAGTAAATTGAGCTTTTCGCTCAACTTCGAAATCCAAATATAGTGAATAGCATATGCATTTCGAAGTTCTCGAGAAGATGCATCCAATGGCGGTGGTCTCACTCAATTCTGACACTCCTACCTCAAGGTATGAGCAAAATACTGAGTCGCGGGAAAACCTTCCTACACTTCAGCACTTCCTACACTTCGCACACACCTTAACAACAACAAACAAACACTTTCATGGATAGACAACACTTTCTAACACTCTTTTCTAGCAATACACCTGCACACAAGCTCACAAAGAAGAAGATACAGAGAGGAGAAGACACAAATTCAAATTTCTGTGCTCTTGATTCTCACAATGGCCAAAAGTCTTTACAAAGAGTCACAAATTGACTTATATACTTGTGCCCTAAAAATGGTCCTTTCACACAAGAGACCGGCACTTTATTCACTAAAAGACTAATTTCCTACTAATTTACATGGGTAAGTTTCTAGTCTTCTATGGGGATGCATCTAGAGGACTCCTCTAGTGCATTTACATCGGAAAATATATTACAAGAATGGTTATAATACAAAAATTGGGTGTCCAAATCGAAAAAATTTTGGAGCCCTTCTTTTTCTCTGCCTTGTGCTCTCTTTAGCTCTGCAACACATGTCTTCGTGGACGCGTCAGATATTGCGATTCGTAGTGTCCTAATGCAGCAAACTGACAAATGGTTTCAGCCTGTCTATTATACAAGTCGCCGATTAGCCCCTGTCGAAAGAAACTATTCAGTGACCGAAAGGGAGTGTCTCGGGTTGGTGTATTCTGTTAAGAAGTTCCAACATTATTTGTTGGGCCGAAAATTCACTTTCCATGTGGATCATGCCGCACTCGTGTATTTGGTCCAGCAATAGCATTTAGGTGGAAGACTGGCAAGATGGGTATTACTCCTACAGGAGTTCGAGTATGATGTTATTCATCAACCAAGCACAACACATGCTTTGGCAGATTTTCTCTCTCGATTGGATTCTGATGAGTCTCCGGTAGGGGTTGATGACACTACACTGGCAATTTAAGTTACCGAGACAACTACAGAAGACTTTGTTGCACCTCCTGTTGCTCCTTCATATTATGATACATTACTAAGTTTCCTCACCAACGACTGTCTTCCTCCTCATACTCCCAATGCTCTACATCGGAAAATTGTAGTCTATAGTCGACGATTCCAGTTGATTGTGGATCAAATGTATTACATGGATCATACTGGTGTTTTACTTCGATGTATCCCTCCCCATGAAGCAGAATCGGTTATGGCTATGGCTCATTCAGTACCCTCTGGAGGACACTTCGCAACTGATCTCACCCATCGGAAAATTTTGCAAAGTGGGCTATGGTGGCCTACCATGTATCGAGATGTTGTTCAATATGTGCTACACTGTGATGAGTGCCAACAGTCGGGACAGCCTTTGCAGTGACACTTCTTTCCCCTTCAACCTGTTTTACCTCTGAAACCCTTTCAAAAGTGGGATCTCGATTTTATTGGCCCAATAACACCACCAGCGACCCTCACCAACAATCGATACATATTGAGTTGTACAGATTATGCCACTCAGTAGGCAGAAGCTTGGGCTTTACAATCTGCCACAGCTGTTTCGGTGGCGAAGTGTTTAATGAAGGATGTCTTCCCGCGTTATGGATTACCTCTGGAGCTCATGACGGACCAAGGAACGCATTTCGCAAACAATTTAATGCAAGTACTGACTCAGACTTTTCAGGTTATGCATAAACTGAGCTCACCGTACTATCCACGTGCTAATGGTTTGGCTGAGAGTACCAATAAGACTCTGTTGAATATGCTCTGCAAATTGCTTTTGGAATGTACGGAACATTGGGACCAGTTACTACGTGCAGTTTTGTGGGCTTACCGGACTACGTACAAGGTAGCTACTGGTATGACCCCGTTCAAGCTTGCTTATGGATTGGAAGCTATTGTGCTGATGGAAGTAGTAGTGCCGAGCCTACGAGTTGCCTTAGCTCAAAAATTACTGCCGGAAGAATCTTTGCCCTTTTGGTTGGATACGCTTAGATCATTGGATGAACAGGGCTGGGAAAGTTTCATGACCCTTCAAGAAGTTCAGCTTCGTCAAGCCCGTAATCATGATCACTTTCTCAAAACCCCTGTCTTTAAGATTGACCGACTCGTCTTATTCTATAATGCCAAAGCAAACAGATTGGCTGGAAAATTTAAGTTACGGTGGTTCGGTCCATACCGAATTATTGAACAGGTGGGACCCGCTACTTTTCGGTTGGCCACCTTAACCGGAGTTCCCCTTCCAAAAGTGATTAATGGATCTAAGCTTCACCTATATCAACAACCGGCCGATAACCGATGACGTGTACCTCGTCTTTTTTGCGTGTCAGTTATTTTCTTTTTATCCCCATATTTCGGTTGACCACAGACCGTAATCTCCTAGTTTTGATATCTAAATATGATTAATTGCCACCCTATGTTACTGTTTCTGCTCCTGCATGCATGCCATAATTATGACGGATATCTTTCCAATACCGCGCGATGATTAGGGTTTCGATCGCATAATGTTGCCTGTGTGTCTACTTCATCTTGTTTCTTTTACTGTTAATCGCTATTGTGTTTGTGTGCTTGTGCATTATTTGTTTTTTGTGTTCTTGTGATTACTCGTGCGTGTCATGGAAGCTCTCGCGAATGTCGCTACCTTCCGTGCAGGACTCACTCCTGAAGTGAGTGAGTATTTGCACACCCGTGGTCTTCTGGCCTTCGCTGAATTGCCTTGGCATTCAGTGGAGTGCCTCTCACCCAGCAAGAACATGGTGCACAACTGGACAAATCTGAAGTGGTTTCTTCTCGGGAGGACTCTCATCAGCAAGATGAGGAAGCTGTGAAGGCAATTGTAATTGAAATCCTCACCGAAGTAATTGCCAATGTGGAAATCGTGCTCAATAAAGAGGAGGCGACACATTAGCATACAACCGGAATAGAGCTGGTGCCAAACCCTCTTATTCCCCTTCCTCCTCCAATGAGCCCCGTTGAGCCTGCTGTGACTGAAGTTCCTACTGCTCCATCATCTTCTCCCGATTACTCTCCACCAGCCTCCCCTCACCTATTATCAGCCTCTTCATCCCAGCCACTTCCTGCTCTTCTGCCTTCGCCAGTTCTTTTCAGCGAGTTAGAATCTATGGGCCGTCTTCTGATTCAATTCTCACAGCAATTACCCCATCAGATGAAGATGGCAACCCACAATATTTGGCAAGAATTGCAAGCTAAAGTGGATTTATTAGAAGCAGATATTGCTCCTTTACAGGAAGAAGCTCATGCAGTCAAAGCAGAGAATCATGCTCTGCAAGTTCAGTTGCAACAGTACCAAGCACAATTAGCAGAACATGAATTATTGATTGCTCAACGAGATGTAGCATTGGCTGAGTTAAAAGCCAAGGATGTTCTTTTAACTACTCGTGATGAAGAAATCAAGCAGTTAAATCAGTTGGTACAGGATAAGGAAGATGCTCGGGTTGCTCTCGGCAATTTGCTAACAAAAACTCGCGCCGAACTTGATGAGGTAGTGCAGAAAGGACAGGAAATGGTTGACTTGGCTAAGCAGACTACTGCAGAATTATAGACCGCCTCTGCCGATCTTTTTCAGGCAAATTGTGACTTAAAAGCACAAACGAGTCTGACAATTCAAATTAAGAAAGAATTAGCAGGAATCATGAAAGAAAGAGATGCATATCATAAAACCATACAATATCAAGCTCAGGAGCTGGAACGCAGAGAAAAGCATTTGGGATTTCAAGCAGAAAGATTATCGTGGATTGATGATTAGATTGCGGATATGAAGCAGCAGAGAGATGCTGCATTAGCTAATGAATTTTACTTACAAGAAGAATTTTTGCAGATACAGACAGATCTTTTGATGAGTCAAGTCATTGCGGCAAGTTCAGTTAGAACTGACCCACAATTAGTGGAGCCAGAGACTTTAAAGCTTATGCTGGATTCCTTAAAACAGAAGATCACTAGAACCTTTAAATTAGCCCAAACTATGTATATATAAGGCATTGTAGATGAGCCTTAATGTTATTTTTTTTGCGGGTTCGAGTCCACCGTGCATTCCAGTGTTAGGCCGCCGGATTGGCACAATGTAATTTTATTTTTTCATATACCGCACGCACTGAAAGGGCGTAGCGAAGCGATATAACCTTTTTACCCATTAATGAAGAGACATTACGGTGTTCTTCGATGCGAGAGGAGACGGGGATCGCCAGACTGTCTGTCTGGGTGATTTGCGATCTTGTGAAGACGTTGTGGTGCAGAATTTGCAGACATTTGGAATACTGTTAAGTCTGTTCTTATTGAATTGTCGTAATTTACTATTAACATAGTAATATTGTCTTAACATCAATAAGTCTGTTCGATGGTGTGATTGAACAATTGCACGATAATCTACTGTGTGAGGATACCGTAAACGGAGGATTATAACTGTGTAACAGAAGTGTTGCCTTGACATATAATTACTGTGTGATTAATTGGTTAATTGAAAATTGAGTAAAGGGCCTCTGCATTGTCAAACCCCTACCATCCCCAAGAACCTGAAAGAGATTAAAAGAGACAAGACCGAAGTCCTTTTAACATGCTCCTTGTGGTTTTGGACTTGGGTTATACCTAGGAACTTCTCTGCCTTGTTCTCTAGGAGGGTACTTGTATGGTCTACATTGGGGTGGTACAAACGGTAGTGGCTGTCTATTCATTGGATATTTTTCAGTGTTGAAGTTGGGGTACTTCTGCTCACTATAAGAGTACATGTTAGGCTCCTGAGTTGGTCGTCTATCGTAAGGGTAAGGTTGTGATAACCCTAATCCTTCTCTAGTGTAGACATGAGATAGATGATCTCCACCACAAAGTGTGCAACTTCCTAACATTGGCACGCTCAAAGAGGAGTTCTGGTAGTTCCTTTGTCCTTGTACTCCTAATTTCCTCGCGACTAACACTACCACTTCCTCCACATAACTCAAACTAGAAGTCTCATTGCTCCTTGTATTCTCTGTTTTGGTAGGATCTTGTGTGATTTTGAGATCCTCCGCTAAGTTGTCTTCCAAATCTATGCACTCTTGAAGACACTCACTCAGAGTTTGCAACCGTTTTACGTATACTAAGACTCTCAATGTTCCATTGGTTAGAGCTTCTAAAAATAGGGATATCATTTTCTGCTGAGAAGGTCTCTCTATCACCGGGCATTGGTTTACATATTGATTAAATCTTCGTGCTGCATTTTTTACTGTCTCGTTAGGAGCTTGTTTGAAACTATGTAGTAAGGATGATGAATTGTGCTTGATCCCTCGCTTAATGAATTCCCAAATAAATTCTTGGAAGAAATGTTCGATATGTCCAAAGCAACTTGGATCCAAGGATTGAAACCAAGTTAAGGCTATTCCCCTGAGGGTTAGCCCAAAGGATTCATATTGCACAAAAAAGTCATCCACTTGCTCTGCACGCAATACTTGCTTGAATTCTGCAATGTGTTCATACGGCTCTCCTGTGCCATCGTAACGATTTCGCATACATTTGGCCAATTGGATTGGTCTCAATCTTCTGCCAAGCTTTGGGGATTGAATTGTGATGGGAAAATCGGGTTTGACTGGGTGTATTCCAGCTCCTACACCTTGGGGTGGTTCTACCCTAAAAGTGGTTCTATCCATATTTCCCTTTCCTTGGCTATTGTGGCTGTTTGCGTTAGTTCCTGGCATGGTGAATTGCACCTCTGGTCTGTTCGGCATACTACGTTGGCTTATTTGTCCTAACATCACATTTTTCATTCTTTGCTGAGTCTCGAATGGGTTTTGTGAGGTAGTTGTCTAATCTTGAGGAGGGAGATCCATGTACTTGAATCTAGAACTCTCTGCTTCATCTACATGCCAATATCTCCTTTGATTTTGGTCTAGGTATGTAACTCTAGATGGATTTTCTAGACCCCTGAACTCGTATATAGTTGTTGGACTGATGCTTTCTCCTTGTGTCAATGAATCAGTTTGTAGGAGCAGGTTTGATCCATGTACTAAGTATACCTCGATTAGATAGTCATCTTGGGGTATCTTGTCTGCTTGCAATACTTGAGTCATTACTGACTTTCCCCTAGGGGTAGTCACTATATCACCACTGTTGGTTCTCCCAAAAGTTCCTTGTTCCTCTACATCTCCTCTTTCATTAATCTGATTAGGGTTTTCGGTTACTACATATATCTGGCCCATCTTGTCCATGTAAACTCCACCATCATACTTAACAGCTAGTCTTGGAACTATTTTAGATTCTGTGGTGTTTATCATTCTTGCTACTGACCTCTGTAGACCATCGAGGTAGATGGTATTCCTTGCAAGTTAGTGGATATGTATTGAAGAGACATCTGATATTCCCCTTCCACCATAGACATAAAACCTTCCCTAGGTACTGAAATATGCATGTCTTCAGAAGCCAAGAGTCTCTCCCAGTTAAAAGACATTTCTGACTCACTCGTCTGTGAACTCAGTATGTAGTCCTAACCACTGAGTTGTGAGTCCCTGACTTGGTTGTGTGGTTGACACTAGGTTCAAGTGATTTGGTACTTTATCTATCTCTTCCTAAGTATCAACTTGAGCTTAGGTTCATAAGCCTTGTGTACAAGTCCAAAATTGTCCTTTGAATTGCTCAAAATCTTGTGGAACCCCTTGCTTCCTAGTCCAACATGAGGGTCAACTTTAAAATACCCTATCTAATAATCCACATATTAATTTTACTGTAGCCAGATGGAAGTTTTGGTAGTACTCCCCAAGAGCTTTCCAACAAACCCAAAATCACAGCAAACGGATTTCATATGAGAAAGTTATGCCAGTTCAGGGTTCTGGGGGTTAAAACAAGGAAACAGGATCCCTCTGGGAGTGCCTCAGGACAAGTGATACGATACTAGATTTTCCATGATACATGATACCTTTGTTTTACACGATACCACTATAGGTGATACCACCTTTAGACGATACGATACCATCGAGAAGACCAAGATCGTGATACCAACTTCCACAATACGATACTGCTATCCACACGATACGATACTGGAAATGGTCACGATACGATACCTCTGATTTGCACGATACGATACTGGAAATCACGCGATACGATACCGGATTGCTCACGACACGATACCAGGTTGCTCACGATATGATACCAAGGTGACAAGCGATACAATACCAAAAATTTACACGATACGATACTGGTTCTATGGACGATACGATACCAAAGGATCAGACGATACAATACCACTTTTTTGCACGATACGATACTAGAATATGCACGATACGATACCACTTGATCGACGATACGATACCGTAGCTGACACGATATGATACTAGATGGACCATGATACGATACCACCGAGACGACTGCGATCGCGATACCAACACTTGACGATATGATACCAGAGTGGTATCGCGATACCTCAAGTGGGTATGCACGATATGATACCTCGACAAGTATCGCGATACACGAGAATTCTGGTATCACGATACCAAAACTCAACCGAACACAATACTTGGAGATTTTGACACCCAAATTCAAATTTTTTTGCAGATAAGTGTACCTTAGGTTCTCCTTGTCACTCCTATGTGTAGGTGCAAAGTCACCCTCCAAACACACGATATCACTGCCGTGATACCAAACGCAGGTTTTGTCATGCCGTGATATAGTCACTCAGATTTTGGTGTTTTAATGGCGCAAATCTCTATATTTCAAGGGTGCCTAAGATCTGAACCATCTCTGAACTCCTCGCATAGCCAAGAAGAAGAAGATGAGGCAAAAATAGGGGATATACAGTCAGAAAAGTGAAAAAATCAGAGAAGGTGAAGATGGTGATGATGATGATGAAGAAGAAGAAGACAAACTCAGAAACTGAATTGAAAATGGTGATTTTTTTACCTTCCAACAATTCTACTCTACGTCTTACCATCACACGCTCGTCCTCCAAGCTCTGTCCCTGGCATCGGTGCCAAATTTGGTGTCACTCTAGCACAATGGCAAGTACCAACGTGAGGAGCTCCACCTCATAAATGTCAATCCACGGAGACGTGAGGACCGGTATGAAGACCAAGAGCAAGTGAAGTGCACAAGTGAGTGAGTGAAAGCACACAAGCATGCAACATACACACACACACACATGCACAAGGTAAGAACAAAGAGTGGAACAATGGAAAGACTTTGATTACAAAAGAACTCTCTTACAAAACTGAAATCTACAACAACCTAACATCAAAAATGAGCCCTCCAGCCCTTTTTATAGTTTTTTGAGTGGTTTTGGCCCTGTCCAGACCTAGAGTTCGGCCTAGTTAAAAATTAGGTTCCAGGGCTTATTTGGGGACTCAAACAAAATCTAAAAATTACGAAAATTGGTAGGATGATACTTTTAATACTCCTCAAGCTCGAGGACTCCTCGACTTGAACAAAATGGAGTTGTAAAAATGGAAAATGGTATTTACAATGGTTTTTAGTGAACAAAAGTCACTATATTTATAGGGATTTCTTCTAAAAATTTGACATGTGCTTCTTGGAGCTCCCTACATGCTCCTTCTTCTTATGTGTCCACTTCATTGATGTGCTTCGCTGCTAGTGTGTGACCTTGACTATCAACACTATCCTTAAAGTTGGTATAAGAAATTCCATTGGGAAAACTACATTTTGGCCGTAAACCAAATTAAACGGAGTTGTTCCAATAGCAGTTTTATAGGCCACCCTTTATGCCCATAGTATTTACCAATTTTGAACGCATAGTGCACAACACTTTGTTGGTGCTTTCTGCAAGGCCATTAGCCTGAGGGTTATAAGGTGTTTATTTCCTATGTATAATCATAAATTGTGAAGTCAATTTGTCTATAACCTGATTCAGGAAATGAGTACCTCTATCACTTACCAATTCAATTGGTAATCCATATCTGGTAATGATATACTCATATAAGAATTTTGTAGTCGTATGAACATCATTTTTCCTAGTCGCCTTGGCTTCAACCCATTTTGTCAAATATTTTGTTGCGACTATGATATATTCTACATGTGAACTTTTAGTTGGTGGATTTATAGGTCCAATGAAATCCATTCTCCATTTACTAAAGGCTATAGCAGATATCAAGGGTTTAAGAGGCATTTCATATCTTCTCCCTGGTTGTCTTGCTCTTTGGAAAATATCACAACTTTGTGCAAACACTTTGGCATCTGGAAATAAGGTTGGCCACCAAAATCTTTAATATAAAATTAGTTTAGCAGTTCTTTCTCCAAAAAAGTGACCTCCTGCTACACCTGAGTAACAAGGGGTTTCCACACCTCCCAATCCTATGAGATAAGCTTCTATGGGATTGATGTTCAACCCCAAGTCTTGGCAGTAGGAAAGTCTAACTACACTACTTGCTGCACCTGAGTCAATCAATGCTTTCACCGTCCTTGCACCCTTCCCTTGTCCTATCTCTATGGTCACAAAGGGTCTTCGGTCAATGACCTGAGAAGTCGCTATGCCTGACTTTTGACACATATCCATGTGATATTTTGGGGCCTTTGAGTTGACTTCTAGGCCTAATCGCCTTAACTTATTTCGCCTAATACGCTCTCTGGCCTCTACCTGTGCTTCTTCTCTCACTCTTAACTCTTCATCTTTTCGTTTCTTAGCAGTGTTGAGTCTCATTAGCATATCCTCAGTAAGAGGTTCTTGATATAGCTTGACTCTACAGCCACTAATATAGTTTGGCAAGATATCTCCTTCTAGCGTGGCCAACTGAACTGCACCACTAGTGGAAATTCTATTAATGATCATGGGTCCGTATCCTCTTTTTTCCAACTTACGGGCATGTTGTTTTAGTGTGTATACCAACACTAGATCTCCCTCTTTCAATCCCTTATCCTTGATGTGTGCATCAAAGTATGCCTTTTGCCTCTTCTTTGCAGCGTAGATGCCTGCTGCCGCTCGTAGCCTCGTCTCACCCAAGCGTTCGAGATCAAAGATCCTAGAGGACAATTCATGCCCATTCCACTCATACTCTTGTGCTACTTTTAAGGCAGGGATTAAGAAATCTAATGGTAGCACAGCGTTCTGTCCGAAGACCATCTGAAATGGGGTGGCATTGAGTACCGTTTTGTAGGCAACTCGATAAGCCCAAACAGCATGGTGAAGTTGTTTGTCCCAATCAGAGCGTTTATTATTTACCAGTTTTGTCAATACGTTACAGAGGATCTTATTGGTACTCTCGGCTTGTCCGTTGGCTTGTGGGTGATAGGGGGCAGATTTCTTATGTATCACCAAGAATTCTTGGAGAAGATTTTCAATGACTTCATTCAAGAAGTGTGTGCCTCTATCGCTCACCAACTCTATTGGTAGTCCATATCTCGTGAACACATTCTCGAATAAGAACTTAGCCGTAGTCTGAGCATCATTCTTTGTTGTGGCTTTGACTTCTACCCACTTTGTAAGGTAATCTGTGGCTACAATGATGTACTCTGTATGGGAGTTTCTAGCTGGGGGGTTAATAGGACCTATGAAGTCTATGCCCCAGTTCGAAAATGCACGTCCTCCCATCATTGGCCTCAAGGGCATCTCGTCTTTTCTCACTGGATATTGTGCACGTTGGCATGTGTCACATTTCTTCACATAGGTATGTGCGTCCATATGAAGAGTGGGCCACCAAAGTCCTAAGAATAGAATGGTCTTGATCACTCGGTCAGGACCAAAATGTCCACCTGCAACACCGCTGTGTGCAGTCTCTAAGACCTTTAAATAGTCTGATTCATGAACGCATAGTCTTAAGTAACCATCTTTGCCTCTTCGGTATAGGTTGTCCCCTACTAAGGCATAGCCTTGAGCCTCTTGCTCCATGCTTCGTCTTCTTGCTAGACTAGCCTCTTTGGGTAATCTTCCCGATCTCATAAACTCTACCAATGGAGCACTCCAATCTGGAATTAATGACACTTGATAAAGGGTCGCATGCTCCACTGGGGGTCTCTCTCTGCACCTTGGACAATTCTTAATCCACTCATGTATTTCTTTGTCCATGCTAGGCCAATACACTCCTAAACGCTTTAGATTCTGCAATGTTCGTTGTTTAGAATAGTGATTTCCTAGCATTCCTTCATGGGCTTGTTGCAACCAACTACTATGTTCATCATCCTCCACACAACAAGCTAATACACCCTCAGTATCTTGTTTGTACATGCTTCCTGCTAATATGTGATATTTTTGTGATTTTACAATTTCTTCTTGTGACGTTTTCACATTCTTATTTGTAGGGCCAAAGGTTAGGACAGGTACCAACTTATTTGCCCATTTAGGAACAACTTCTAAATTGAACAGATAAGCATCGGGTAATTCGTCAGACACTCCTTGTGGTGACTCTCCTGAAGTGATGCGAGAAAGGTGATCTGCCCGAAGGTGGGTTCTACCTTTCCTGACAACAACTTCAAAGTCATATTCCATTAGTAAGAGGAACCATCTTACTAAGCGTCCAGTATTGCAAGGTTTATTGACCAAATATAACAAAGCTTGATGATCAGTGAAAAACTTGAACTTGTTGGCCAATAAATAGTGTCTAAACTTCTTCACAGCATATACCATGCCTAAGCCCTCTCGCTCAGTTGTGGTATAGTTCCGTTCAGCTACAGTGAGCTGTCTACTAGCATATGCTATGGGCAAATCTAAGTTTCCTTCACTTGTGGGTTGTGCTAGCACACATCCTATGGCATGATTGGATGCGTCCACATGGACATGGAATGGTTTATTCCAATCAGGAGTGGTGAGTATTGGTGCCGTGCACAAACGTTTCTTCAGTTCGTTGAAAGAATTCTCGCATTCGTCGTTCCACTCAAAATTAGACAACAAGGTATAAAGGGGTCTAGCTATGATCGCGTTGTTGGAGTTTATTGATCTCCAAAGTACAGCTAGAAGTAGGTGAAACCCAACAGGACCTAGTTGACTTTGTCACAAACTTGTATGCACAGACCAATTTTCTTGCAGAGCAAATTTCTCTTTACTCACTTGGAATTTTCCAACACTGTTTCACACACATAAACTAGACTCTAAGAGCTTTCCAACAAGATATAGAACACCTCAAATGGATAAATACACAATGAGCTATGACCTCTGCAATATGCAGCTCTAATGGAGACCTTGAAACAGAGATGAACCTGAGGACACACATCACTTGCAGAGACTACTGCTCTTAACTCACAGCTCCAATGACTTTGAAACTTTCCAGAATACAAGTAGACTTAAAGAGCTTTCTAACAAGCCAAAGAACACATGATTTGGATACATACACAAGGAGATATGACCTCTGCAAGTTTGAGGTTTAATGGAGACCTTCAACAGGGATAAAAAACAGAGAACACACACTTCTTGCAGAGCGTATTGCTCTCAGCTCACACATCCAATGATTATGAAAATTTACAAGAAGAAAGTAGACATTAAGAGCTTTCCAATGAGCTATCAAACATGTAATTTGGATATATAACGAGGGAGATACAAGCTCTGCAATCTCTGCATACAAAACTACAGCAGTGTAGAGATACACATATGACTCTCTTGGACATCCCACTAGATCACGACTTTTCTCCTCTTTTTATAGCATGGGAAACTAATCTAAAACCTTCCTAATACATCTAAATTCGTGGTAGACACTTGGATGGAGGTATTACATGACTCAAGTGCTCAAATAAGCAAAGTATTGATGGACTTTGAGAACTAGCCACATCGACCTTCCACTAGAACACCACTGAAGCTCCCTTGTGACTCACTAATTTGACTCACCATGTTCTAGAACTCACGTGGTATTTTTGCTACATTTTATGAATAATATGAGCCTTCATGAAGTATTGAAGACTTCCCAAAGGTATTTACATAGTTTGAAACTTGTACCCTACATAAAACAAATGTTCGCAACATTCTCCCCCTCAAGTTTCAAAGGGTATTTCCTTCATGCTAAGAATATAGTTGAATCTTTGAAGCTTTGGTCCATCCAAGGATTTGGTGAAGATATCTGCAACTTGATCCTTTGTTCCAACAAAAGAAACCTGCACTTCATTGTTCATGGCCTTCTCTCGAACATAATGATAGTGAACCTCTATATGCTTTGTTCTAGCATGAAAAATAGGATTTGAGGTCATATGAATGCTGCTCAAGTTATCCCCATATATCAGTGGTACATCAACCTGCACATTCAAGTCATGAAACAATTAAACCACATAACCTCAGTAGTAGCCAATGCTAAACCTCTATACTCAGCCTCTGTAGAAGATAAAGCAACTGTAGGCTGTTTCTTTGAACTCCATGTTAATGTCTTGTTTCCTGCTATTACCACATATCCACTTGTGGATCTTCTGTCATCTTTGCTTCCAGCCCAATCTGCATCACTAAAGACTTTAAGAGTTAGATCAACATCATGACTATAAAATAATCCTTCATTCATGGTACCTTTCAAATACCTAAGCACTCTTTTCGCTGCATGCATATGAGGTACTCTAGGTTCATGCATAAACTGTGACAATACTCCCACTGCATAACATATATCAGGTCTAGTTCTTGTTGCATAAATCAAAGATCCTACCATGGATCTATATACATTCATATCATGCAACTCATCACCTTCCTTTGCACTTAGCTTTACATTACATTCCATTGGAGTAGAAACAAATTTACATTACTGCATACCAAACCTTTTCAGCATATCACATATATACTTTCTTTGTATCAACCACATACCTTCATCGCTATACACAATTTCAATCCCAAGAAAGTATCTGAGCAAACCAAGATCTGAAATTTTAAATTCCTTTCCCAAATTACCTTTTATCTCATCAATTGCTTTTGCATCATTCCCTGTAATCAACAAGTCATCCACATAAATGCATACATAGACACACATGCCATCTACATGTTTTACATAAAGTGAAGGATCAGCATGACTCGCTGTGTATCCTTGCAGCATAAGATACTTTACCAACCTTGCATTCCATGCCCTTGGTGCCTGCTTAAGACCATACAATGCCTTCTTTAACCTGCATACATGATTAGGACATTTTGCATCCACATAACCATCTGGTTGTGACATATACACTTCTTCATTTAACTCACCATTAAGAAAGGCATTCTTTATATCGAGTTGATATATATTCCACCTTTTACTTGCAGCTAAAGCCAACAAAGTTCTCACCGTTGCCATATTTGCTACTGGACTAAATGTTTCCTCATAGTCCACACCTTGAGTTTGATTATATCCTTTTGCTACAAGTCTAGCCTTATATCTAGACACACTACCATCACTATTTCTTTTAATCTTAAAAACCCACTTGCAACCAATTACCTTTTGCTTTGGTGTACTTGGAACTAAATTCCAAGTCTTGTTATCCTGTAGTGCTTCCATTTCTTCTCTCATTGCTTTCTCCCACTTTTCATCTCCTTTGGCCTCATCATAACATGTGGGTTCATTTTCCTGCTCAACTTTTGTCATAAAAGCATAATGAGTATTCATGAAAGATTCATAAGTATACCTTTGAGGTTGCTTACTTACTCTTGAAGTTCTTCTTACCTCCAATGTAGATGCTCTTCCTTTCTTATTAGGAACCTTTGATGATTCTCCATACTCACATACATCACTAATTTCCTCTCCTTCATCATTAACTTCAACAAGTTTGAGTTTACCTTTACTTTTAACACTTGGAGGTGACTCTTGCCTTAATCTTCCATTGAAAGGTGATCCTCTTTCTTCATCTAAACCACTCCTTTCATCATTTAAACTTCCTGATGGTTGAACTATGCATTCATCTCCTTCAACCACACCTTCTTCATTTTCATCCATGACCTGCAAACAATTCTTATCTGCATACCATGAAAGTGATTCATCAAAGTTTACATCTCTTGACACAACAACCTTATTGGTATGAGGATTATAGCATCTATATCCTCTTTGAGTATCTGCATAACCAATAAATATACATTTTTCTGATTTCGCATCAAGTTTAGATCTCACCTCACTAGGTACATGTACATAACATACACAGCCAAATACTTTCAAATGACTTACACTTGGTTTCCTTCCATGCCATACCTCATATGGTGTCAAATGATGAACTCCAGCAGTCGGAACTCTATTCATAATGTAAACACTTGTGCTAACAGCTTCAGCCCAAAAATAATTAGGCAAACACATATCATTAAGCATGCTTCTAGATGCTTCTGCTATGATTCTGTTTCTTCTTTCTGCGACTCCATTTTGTTGTGGAGTATACCTGCATGTAACTTCTCTTTTGATACCTTCATCATACAAAAAATCAGTAAAAGCTTGAGAGAAATACTCTCCTCCTCCATTGGATCTTAGCTTCTTAATATACCTTCCTGTTTGCTTTTCGACATATGATTTGAACTTCTTGAAACAATCAAAGACCTCACTCTTATGTTTAATAAAATACACAAATGTCATTCTACTATGATCGTCAATGAATGATACATAGTACTTATTACCAACCAAGGATGCCTCTTTAGTAGGTCCCCACACATCTGTGTGTATGAGATCTAGCAAACCATCACTTACATAGCTTGAATGCTTGAAAGGTTGTCTACTCTGCTTACCCATTTGACATGCTTCACAAAGATGCACCATATGTTGCTTAGTAAGATCAGGTAATCCTTCAACAATCCTCTTCTTTGATAGCTCCTTTAACTTGTGTACATTCATGTGTCCAATCCTTTTGTGCCATAGATCAAGCTCTGCTATTCGATGCATACCATAAGAGAAATAGTTTGTATGATTTGGGTTTACCTTGAATGTAAACAATCTACCTTGTTTTTGACCTCTAGCAATTAACCTCCTTTGCTTTGGATCCTCAATGAAGCAACCTGCATGATTAAATCTCACTTGTAGACCTTTTTCTACCATTTGACCAACCGACATCAAATTCTTAGTGATCGTTGGCACATAAAGTACATCCTTCAAGCAATTTTTCTTGCTCTTATCCTGCATAACAACATCTCCAACCTGCATAATCTTATGTGTTGTATCATCTCCTATTTCAACATGACCTTTACATGACGGATTATGCATATTAGAAAACCATGAAGCATCATGAGACATGTGATTAGTACAACCACTATCTACATACCATACATCGCTATTGCAATTCATCTTAGTTTCTACATTCATCATAAGAAGAGAATCATAATCATCACTTTTACCTTCAACTGCATAATTTCCTTGTTGTTTACCTCTTCTTGAATAGCCTCCTCTTCGATTACCACCTTGATTATTTTCATTTTGATAACAATCTTTGGCATAGTGTCCATACCTTCCACATATATAGCAATTGTTCTTATTATCTTCACTCCTTTGTCTTTGGTTGTAGTTGTAGTAGCCTCTCGTACCTCTAGCGCTTGATCTTCCTCTTCCTCTTGTGTTGAAGAAGCCACTTGAAGTCCTTTGATCATCGCTCCTTCTTCCTCGACCTCTATTTGAACCTCTTCCACCTCTGTTTCCACCTCTTGATGATCCTACATAAAGAGCTTGTCCTTGAGATCCTTTTTTATTTGAAGTAGAACCATTTAGATTCATCTCCTCCGTGACCATGAGGGCAATAAGTTGATCAAAATCTGGTAATTCTCCTCTGACATAAACTGAAGTAATGAAGGGTTTCCATCTCTCATCATCTTTGAGTCCGTTGAGAGTATGTGCAACCAAGTCGTCGTCCTCCACATGAGCTTGAATTGATCCTAGTTGATCTGCAATCTCTTTAACTTTCAATATGTAATCATTGACCGATGTCCTTGTATCTTTCTTTATGTTATTCAACTCATTTTTGAGTTGAATCTTCTTTGCTCTTGTACCTGTAGCATACAACCTTTCCAATGCAAGCCAAACATCTCTACTTGTGTCTAGATCTTGTATGTGTCCTACCATTGAATCTTGAATATTTTGTGATAAAATGAATTCCAAAGTCTAAACTCCCTCAATTGTTGCTGATTTGGGTCCTCTGGTAATGTGGGTTTGATATTTGTGCCGTCAATCAAACCATACAAGCCTCTACCTTGCAAGTATGCTGTGATTCTAAACTTCCATGCTTGATAATTGGTCTTATCAAGCTTCTCTATTTGTGCATGTTGGTCTCCCATAATACAAATGCTAAGCTTCCTCCTTTAAGCCTCCTTTCCAATGTGTGTGATGAGAAGAAATATAATATTTACCTTGTAAATGAGGTATGTGCACCTTTCTTTGCTTGGATGTTGCTTCAGATGCCTCCTTGCAATCTTCTTCTACCTTTGTGTAGTGTTGATGATGAACTGCTTCTTTGATAGCTTCAAATTCTTCGTCAAGGTATGATAACCTTCTCCAAGCCTCCAAGTACTTGCTCTGATACGAATGTTGGAGTTTATTGATCTCCAAAGTACAGCTAGAAGTAGGTGAAACCCAACAGGACCTAGTTGACTTTTTCACAAACTTGTATGCACAGACCAATTTTCTTGCAGAGCAAATTTCTCTTTACTCACTTGGAATTTTCCAAAACTGTTTCACACACATAAACTAGACTCTAAGAGCTTTCCAACAAGATATAGAACACCTCAAATGGATAAATACACAATGAGCTATGACCTCTGCAATATGCAGCTTTAATGGAGACCTTGAAACAGAGATGAACCTGAGGACACACATCACTTGCAGAGACTACTGCTCTTAACTCACAACTCCAATGACTTTGAAACTTTCCCGAATACAAATAGACGTAAAGAGCTTTCTAACAAGCCAAAGAACACATGATTTGGATACATACACAAGGAGATATGACCTCTGCAAGTTTGAGGTTTAATGGAGACCTTCAGCAGGGATAAAAAACAGAGAACACACACTTCTTGCAGAGCATATTGCTCTCAGCTCACAGAATCCAATGATTATGAAAATTTACAGGAAGAAAGTAGACAGTAAGATCTTTCCAATGAGCTATCAAACATGTAATTTGGATATATAATGAGGGAGATACAAGCTCTGCAATCTCTGCATACAAAACTACAGCAGTGTAGAGATACACATATGACTCTCTTGGACATCCCACTAGATCACGACTTTTCTCCTCTTTTTATAGCATGGGAAACTAATCTAAAACCTTCCTAATACATCTAAATTTGTGGTAGACACTTGGATGGAGGTATTACATGACTCAAGTGCTCAAATAAGCAAAGTATTGATGGACTTTGAGAACTAGCCACATCGACCTTCCACTAGAACACCACTGAAGCTCCCTTGTGACTCACTAATTTGACTCACCATGTTCTAGAACTCACGTGGTATTTTTGCTACATTTTATGAATAATATGAGCCTTCTTGAAGTATTTGAAGACTTCCCAAAGGTATTTACATAATTTGAAACTTGTACCCTACATAAAACAAATGTTCGCAACACGCGTACATGTGGATAAACCTACGGTAGTATCCACAATGGCACATAAAGGCTTGTACCTCTTTAATATTCCTTGGCCTTGGTAGCTCCGCTATGGCTCGTACCTTATCTTCATCTGTTGATATTCCATTCTTAGAAACAATATGACCTAAGATTTTACCTTGACGCACCATAAACACACACTTTTCTGTGTTCAGACACACTCGATATTCTCTACACTTGTTGAAGATTTGTCTGAGCTCAGGGATGTGAAACCTTCTTTCTTGGGAATGAGCACATAAATCATCCACATACACTTCTAAGCTCTTTCGCAAGAAGTCTTTGAAGACATGACACATGAGCCTTTGGAATGTTGCAGGTGCATTGGTGAGCCCAAATGGCATCACACGAAATGCAAAGATTCCCCACTCTGTAGCAAAAGCTGTTTTGTGTTGATCTTCTGGGGCAATGGCTACTTGATTGTAACCTAAAAATCCATCAAGGAAGCTATAAACTTCCTTGCCTGCAACACACTCCAATAGGTGTTCTGTGATTGGAAGTGGATAACTATCTCTAATCGTAGCGGCATTAACTTTTTTAAGGTTAATACACACTCGCAACTTCCCGTTCTTCTTGGGTACCACAACAATGGGGGACACCCATTCGGTATGCTCAATCTCATAGATGAATCCAGCTTCAATCAACCTATCAATTTCTTCTTTTATTTTGGCTGCATAGGTATCATTATATGTGTAGGGCTTCTGTTTGGTGGGCTTAGCATCAGCAGTCATGGGGATAGTATGAGAGCAAATTCTTGGTTCTACCCCTTTCAAGTCTCTATAGTGCCATGCAAACACATCCCTATATTCCCTTAATAGAGCTATGAGCTCCATTTCTTCTCTTGCACTTAGGTCATCTCCTATATATGTGCATCTCTCTTCGTTCTCTTCAATGGTCACTACAATCTTCTTGGTCTTTTCTTTATTATCATATGATTCTCCTATGATGGCCTCTCTCTTAGGCATTCGTACCAAAATTTTGCGGTCGTCAACTTCATATTTCTTGAAGTTTTCTGGTACTTCAAACAATGATTCCTCCTCTTCTTGTTTCACTGCTTTTCTTTTCTTTTTCTTTTGACTACTCTCACTTCCATCCTTTGAGTTTACTGTTTTAATACTTGTGAGAGGTTCTTCTTCTTTCTGGGTGAACACTCCTATATCTTCTAGATAGTGCTGCTCTGAGTTAAAGCAACTATCCATCACAATAGACTCCAGATCATCGTCATTCTCTTCTTCTTCTATGACATCACTAAGGTCACATTCTTCTAGCAAGGGTTGACACATGAACACTAAGATATCATAACCCTCCTCATCACAATGAGGTGTCCACTGTTCCTCATTGACAGCAATGTCCATGGTGGCTAAGATTTCTGGCCAGCCATGAGGCTCAAACTCCTCATCTGGAAAGATCATCGGTGTGTAGGCTGGGTCTCTAACTGGTCTATCTCCTAGCGAAGTTCCTTCTTCTCTTGCCTTTAAACGTTTTTCCTCTTCCTTTGCGACCTTGCACATCCACAAACGAGTATCTTCATGTAGCCATGATGGATCAGGTGAACTTTCAGAATGCACAGAGATGGAATCTTCTTTCGCTTTGTGGATAGAATTCCACTGTAGGGGTGGTACATCTCTGAAGGTGTTATCCTTCAAATTGACCTTGGTGGTGACCCCTAAGTGCTGTAAGTACAAGGAGTTAGTTCCCCAATCCTGTACTATTTGCCATTGTCGTAGGAAGGGTCTTCCTAGGATCATCTCATAGACATTATTTTTCTCAAAGTCACATATAGCAAATGTGTGCTCAAACTCTACACCACAAGTGGTTAGAGTGATCCCTTCTAGCAATCCTAGAGGTCTTTCAAAATGACCATCAGCCATTTGAAGCTTCATTCTAGTTGGTCTTAATGTGGGCTTGCCCCATTGCTTCCACAAGGAGGTGGTCGCAATAGCAACACCAGCACCTGAATCTATGATTGCTTTGGTTGTGTATCCTTGGTAGGTGATTGGAAGATAAGTATTACCTTCTTCACCCTCACACATGTCCCCTATTTTGTCTAGAGGTATCTCTGGTACCCTTTGCTTGGAGCCTGCTTTTGGCATGTTGGAATCAAGTTCTGGAACCTGATCCTTCACATGATTCCAAAGCTCAGGTTTTGCTTTGAGCAGCTCTTCTACAGTGAGATGACACTGAACCTTAGTGTTCTTCACGACATCCGTGTTCCTTGGAACCACTGAGTCTTCATTTCTTACTAGTATTGTGGGAGCTCTAATCTGGAGAGATTCAGATTCCCATGGGCCTCGAAATTGAGGCAGTTCTTCTAAAGTATTAGATTCAAAATCTAACCTTTCGTCTTCTTGTTGTTCTGCTTCATCTCCGTAAATAGATGGAATGTCTTGGGGAAATTGGTCATGAAGATCATCAATCTCAGGAATAGGAGGGGAATTACCCTTCTCCTTGGCCCATTTCTCTTCTTGTATTTCCCGCAAGAATTCTTGAGAGTACTGTTGAATTGAAGGAGGTATTCCTGGATCCGTGGAATTAGGAACATAAGCTCCCATTGGTGGTGAGCTTCCTCTTTCAATAACTGGTTGAGCCTGTGGAGGTAAAGAAACTTGTGGTTTGTTTACCAACTGCTCTAATCGTTCTAGTAAGCCCTGGAAATGCAAATCCCCTTTGACAGAGTTTGTTTGATTGAACTTTTGACTAGTCTCAAGTATAGCTTGAGCTTGTTCTACCATTTTCATCCGTTCAATCTCTAAGTCCGCTCTAGGGTAATTCTTGTCTAGGTTTGCAGCTGTAGGCCCTTCTTGAAGTCGAGCCTGGTAGGCCTTGAACATCATGTCCAAGCCTTCTGGGGTTGGATCTGCAAGAACAGACCCTGGTTGCGGTCTATTTACAATGGGTGGTGGGGTGCGATGAGGTGGAATGGATGGAGTTTTGGTATGCGAGGGGTTTTGAGATGCAATGTCTTCTATTTTTGTTTTTGCGTCTTTCAAGCTTTCTTCTAGTTCCGATAACTTTTTATTCCACTTACGATTGGCCTTTTCTCTGGTATCCTTCCATGTTCTTGTTTTCCTCTTACTAGGCTCTCCTGATTCACTCGACTCCGATTGCTCTGCTGGTTTATCTTGTTTTAATGCTTGTGCCCTAGTAACTGCCTGTATAGGTGCCACATTACTGCTACTTGAACTTGAATCCGCCACTAAGCCTACCACATTAATGGGTGTAATCTTGGGTGCGCTGGAGGGGTTTCTTGGACAATCTCTAGGGAGATGGTCTTTGCCACAATCAGGGCAAAAAGCATGTATTGTGATAGCCTGTCCTTGACTCGGAGATGATGGGTGGGGACAGTCACGAATGAAATGATCACCTTGACATCTAAAACAAGATCCTCTAGGGGCTTGTGGTCTCATTTGTCTCAATTGGGGCCTAGGGTTAGGATTTGTGTACATGACATTGGAGTATTCTGGCTCCCAATTTTGCTCCATAGGTGGTGCCTCATATTGATACGAGTAAATCTCACTATGTTCAGGTGACTCTGTGTAATACGCATGTGGACTACCTTCATGGGAGTAGTCTGAACTATGAGCATGAGAATCATTATCTGGTATCAATGGGGCTAGGGGCACCAATGCTCTGTTTGGATTTTCCTCTCCCACAGCATATTTGACTGGAATCACGTTGGCTGGAGCTGGTGGTTGGTTTCCCAAGACAGGTTGTGGCCTATATGGTACCTGATATTGCTGTTGTGGTCTATAATATGGCTGTTGGTATTGGTTCTGATACCTACCTTGTGGGTAAGGTTGCTGATAATTCTGTCTAACAGCCTGCCTATTGTAGGGACAATCTTGAGCCGTGTGGTTTGTGTATTTTCTCTCAATAGTGCAATATGGAGCATTCCTTTCTCTAATGTTTTGGTTTTGCATTGGGCATACATTAGCCATGTGGTCGCCCCCACAAGTATAACACCGATTCATTGGAGTGACTCTCTGTGTTTGTTTATTTTGGACTCCCAGCTTCTTGGCAACTTACTCAGCTATCTC
This sequence comes from Ceratopteris richardii, assembly GCA_020310875.1. Classification (NCBI taxonomy): domain Eukaryota; kingdom Viridiplantae; phylum Streptophyta; class Polypodiopsida; order Polypodiales; family Pteridaceae; genus Ceratopteris; species Ceratopteris richardii. Next base: position 195,341,578 of record CM035418.1, read on the forward strand.
CTCTATTTCCGTGGAGATTTTTGAAGTATGACTAGTAGAACTATCTGAATCCTTATAGAGTTTGGATAATCCTAACTCCTCACCCAAGTTATCTTCTATGTCAATGCATGTCTGCACGCACTCTTCTATGGATCTAGGCTCTTTCAAATATACATATGATCTTAACTTTGTGCTCAGTAAGCCATCTAAGAACACAGCCACTTGTTTGGCTGGTGTGGGTAACTCGGGAGCAGGGCATCTTTCTAGGTACTGTCTGAACCTTCTACGTGCTAGTCGCACTGTTTCTTGGGGTGTCTGCTTGAAACTGTGGATCAAGGATGATGTGTTATGCCTGATACCACTCTTGGAAAATTCTACAATGAATTCGTCTAGCAGTTGACCTATATCGCGATAGTTGCGACTACTCAATGGTTGAAACCAAGCCAAGGCAGTGCCCTTAAGAGTCAAACCAAATGCCTCGTATTGGGTGAATAAATCCTCAACCTGTTCAGCTCTTAACACTTGTTTGAACTCGGCCACATGATCATAAGGATCTCCTGACCCGTCAAAATAATTCTTCATTGCCTTGATCACTTGAGTGGGTCTAAGGGTTCTTGGGTGCTCTCGGGGTCTAGGCAATGGAAAATCATGTTCATCTCTTTTTTGCCTATGTGCTTGATGTCTCTCTCTTTCAGGTCTTTCATTTTCAAATCCTGATCTATTCCTGCCCACGGTGTGTGCAAAACTTACCTCACGTCTCTCTCTAGTTCTTTCTCTCTGGGCTTCATGAGCGTGGGATGATCCTACTCCTTGGAGGCCATGGGAAACATTGGATCTTGGTGGGGGGAAAATCAATTCATTCTTCCAAGTATATGCATGTCTATCATGTTCTGTTACCAAGAAAATTTTCTCTGATGTGTTATCCAGGTAAACAACTTTGCCTGGCATCTCTGGATCCTTGAACTCGTAGATGATGACTATGCCCAATTGGCTAGGTTGATCTGGCTTGAATCTCCAAAAGGTTTCCTCTGTTTCTCTATTCAAAAATAGTTCTATGCTTTTGTTATCTTGAGGGATCCAGTCTGGAGTGATCACTCGGGTCAAAAATGACTTACCTCTAGGAGTCTGGGGTCCTTGTCCTACATTTCCTTGTTCTAGGTCTCCTATTTCATTCTCAGGAATGACATTTCCAAACTCATCAGTCCTATCTGGTAGGTTGGTGACCACATACATGGTTCCTTCCTTATCAATGTATGAACCCTCTTCGAACTTGACCACCGGGTATTCAAGTCCAAAGGATTGATCTGGATTTTTGAGTTGGACCACTGATCGCCTCAGACCATCCTCATAGATGCGAGCACCTAATTGGTTGGTCCGAATATATTCCAACTGTGTCTTATAGGGCCCTTCTGGTGTTTGTAGATGGGCAGTCCCTGAGCCACCTGCAGGTTTTCCCATACTAAAAGACATTTCTGAATCACTTGTGTCTGAACTTAGTAAAAGATGACCACTTAGTTGTTGTGCCCAAGACTTGGATGTATGGTTGACACTAGCCTCAGAAGATCTAATGCTTTGTTTATCCTTGCCTAAGTGTCTACCAGATCTCAGGTTCATAAGCTTTAGTCAAGAGTCCAAAGTTTCCCCTTGGTATGGTTCAAAATTCTTTGGAGTCCCCTTGGTTCCCTAGTCCCACTTGAGGATCAACTTCAAATTATCCTATCTCAAAATCAACGCGTTATTCTTGAAAAAAACAGTTGAGATCGTGTAGGATTTGAAACGAGCTTTCCAACGAGCTATAGAGCTCAAAAAATGGACTTTGGATGAAAAAGTTATGCCAATTCAGGCTCCTGGGGGTCAAAACAGGCAAACAGGACCTTTGGAGAAAATCGCGATTTTGTGAACTTTCAGAGAATCACGATTTTGTGAACTTTCAGAGAATCGCGATTTTGTGAACTCAGAAAATCGCGATGTTGAGCACAAAATCGTGTTTCTGAAAATCGCGATGTTGAGCACAAAATCGTGTTTCTGAAAATCGCGATGTTGAGCACAAAATCGTGTTTCTGAAAATCGCGATGTTGAGCACAAAATCGTGTTTCTGAAAATCGCGATGTTGAGCACAAAATCGTGTTTCTGAAAATCGCGATGTTGAGCACAAAATCGTGATTTGTGAGAATCACGATTTTGAGCCCACTGAAAATCGTATTTTCTCAAAATCGTGTTTTTGACAAGAAAATCGCGATTTTGAGCACAAAATCGTGTTTCTGAAAATCGCGACGTTGAGCACAAAATCGTGTTTTTGAAAATCGCGATTTTGACTCAGAGAATCGTGATTCACAAAATCGTGTTTTTTCACAAAATCATGTTTTTGGCTGAAAATCGTGATTTGTGAGAATCGCGATTTTGAGCCCGCTGAAAATCGTGTTTTTAGAAAATCGTGTTTCTTTTGATATGAAAATCGCAATTTTGAGCACAGAATCGTGTTTTAGAGAATCGTGTTTTTTTTTTTGATATGAAAATCGCGATTTTGAGCACAATCACAGAATCGCGATTCTGAGAATGACCACAGAATCGTGATTTTTTCAGCCAACTTTTAGGCGGGAAAACAAAAAATCGTGATTTTTCAAAAATTTTGAATTTTCTCAGAATCGCGATTTTCATCACAGAATCGCATTTTTTGGCGGGAAATTCAAATTTCTGAGCGCCGGCTATGGCGAGCTCCATATGAGCAAAAAATCATGAAGAAAACACTGCACTTGCTCTCCCTTGCACCTCCTAACTCCTTCCCACACAATAATGCATGAAAAATGGTATGAAAATGGTGAAAATGCACTAAAAAACAAGAAATTTCTATGAAGAACAAGATGGAAGAAGGTGTAGATGATGATGATGATGAAGATGAAGAGGAAAAAACAGAAAATGAACTGAAATGATAATTTTTTTACCTTCCAACGTCGCAAATCTACGATCTTACCATCACAACGCTCGTCCTCGAAGCTCTCTCCCCGGCAACGGCGCCAAAATTTGGTGTAGCTCAAGTGTAAGCACCACCTCCTTTACTTGTCAATCCGCGGAGACGTGAGGACCGGTATGAAGACCACGAGCAAGTGAAGGCACAAGTGCGTGAGTGAAAGCACACAAACATGCACACACATACACACACACGCGCACAAAGTAAGATCAAAGAGAGGAACAATGGAAAGCTTAGATTGCAAAAGAGTTCTCTTACCAAAGTTCTATTCTCTAACAAGCTAACCCCAAAAATGAGCTCTCTAGCTCTTTTTATAGTTTTTTGACTAGTTTTGGCCCTGTCCAGACCTAGTGTCCGGCCTATTTAAAAATTAGGTTCCAGGGCTTATTTGAGGGCTCAAACGAAGTCTAAAAATTATGAAAATTGGTACGATGGTACTTCTAATACTCCTCAAGCTCAAGGACTCCTCGGCTTGAACAAAATGGAGTTACTAAAAATAGATAATGGTATTTACAATGGTTTTTAGTGATGAAAATCACTATTTTTGTAGGGGATTCTTCTGAAAATTTGACATACACTTCTTGGAGCTCCCTACTTGCTCCCTTTCCTTCTGTGTCCACCTTTTGATGTGCTTCCATGCTTTGTCCTTGACTTTGAGCTTCAACATGTGGTAAAGCTTGACTTTTGACCATACACCTCACCATCTCCATGAGACAACTATTCTTTTTTTTAGCAACTCCATTCCATTGAGGTGTATATGACATTGTACAGTGATGTTTTATCCCATGTTCAACTAGAAATGCATTAAAATTAGAAGACATATATTCCCACCCTTGATCAAAATGGAGGGTGCCCAATTTACATGCTGACATATTTTTAGCCAAAACCAGAAACTGTTTGAAGCACATAAAAACTTTTGACTTTTCTTTTAATGGATACACCCATGCATCACTATGAACAAGCTTTGATTTTTTAGTAGCTTTAATTATACCATCTTTTGGGAAGGAGGAATGCTCCATATTGCCCAAAATATAGCCTTCATAGACATGTTTACCAGGTGCCTCAAGTTTGGGCAGAGAGGACACCATTTCATATTTGTGCAGGCATAGCAAACTTGCAAAATTCAGATAATCAAAGCATGCATGCAAAAGCTTTGCATTTGAGATATCCTGAGAATCTTAAAATGCACATGTTGAATCATTGATAGATTTTGCATAGTCTATGAGCTTATAAAACCCACAACATAAAATTCTAGAAGCAATAATCACATTGCGATTTGAGAGATCATGAATTGTACACCTATCATCAATAAATTTGACAACCAAGCCAATCTTGGCTAATGTTGAAGTTGACAATAGATTTTACTTGATCCCTAGCATATACAAAACATTTAACAATGTGAAAGAACTACCATCAGTAGTAGTCAAAATGATCTTACCAACTCCCATTATAGGATATGAGGAGTTGTTTGCACATGTGACAATATTCCATGTAGAGGCAGACTTAAGTGGACTACAAGGTAATATGTTTGGTTGCCCCACTATAAAAGTACCAAACATCTAAGTCTACTTTAGAGATACACTATTCATGAGAAGATGGGTCATAACTACAAACAGTAGTAAATGCCCACTCTTCATTCTACACAAGATTAGTGGACTTTGTTTTAGGTATAGAGAGGAAAAGCCTCTGTAACAAGCATTCCAATCTCCTTTTTCTTTGCCTCTTTTGCAGCCAGCTTTGGACAACTCTTTATGACATGATCATTTCCTTTACAGTATTTGTAGAACTATTTTTGCTTTTCTTTTTTCTTCTCATCTTTGTCTTCTTTCTTCAATAGTGCAACATTGGTAGATTTCTGTTTACTAGTAGATGAGCTCCATGTATCTTTGCCCTTCTGGCTAGCTAAGAAATCTTGACCTACAACATGCATAATGGACATGTTTTGCCTGGAATGATCTTCCTACAACAATGCATATACTAACTCCTCAAATGTTAAGGTGTTTGGATTGCCTTTCATCATCAACCAAAGCATTAGGGCGAAAAACGGCCGAAAAGGGGCTATTTGCTAATGACGGATTAAGGAAATTGACAAATAGAGTCTTTCCACGTGTACAAGAATATAACATTGTTGTCTCCTTTAACCGTATGAAGAAATTATTTTTTTAAGACAATATGTTCTAAAAGCACCGTGAAAGTGATGAAGATTCTTGTATTCATTGTACAATTTTTTGGTTTGATGCAAAAAAAGATATTTTTGCACAGCAAACAATGCACATTTTTAAAGTTCCAAGAAGGAGATGATTTCTGAAGATACGAAATATTTTTGGGTTCACGAAATTCCATGGTCATTCGACGACAGGGTTTACATGAAATCAAAAGTTTCCACGTGTACAAAGCCTTTTTATCTATAAATACTGGCAAAGTTTGTGAATGTCGGTTTCTAGCTTTGATCATTCTTCTTCTTCTCGATTCTAATGGCTTCTTCTTCTCGTCATCCTTCCAATTGTGTAACTGCGTGTGAGGTTACAACAGAAGAGAGGATTCTTTGTGGAAACCTCTTTCTGTGAAGTTAAATGAATGAATAACTATGCTTCCTAGTTGTAAAGGTTCCCATAAAGTCAAGCGCACTAAAAGTAACGACACAAGAAACCATTATGCATAGGCGATCGCCTATGCGTCAGCCCAGGTGATGCTTAGTTTCAAATTGAAGAGATGTTGTTGGTTTGCAAGAGTACATGTGTACAACACTAAGGATCTTGTTCTAGAAAATCATCTCCAATTGCCTTTGTACTATAAGTGAAGTTTTACAATGCTTTTCTATCATTTCAATTGTTTTTGTATAACAACATAAATGTTTTTGTATTGCAGATATTTTTCCTTCCAATATTCTAGAGTGGCAATCTTTTGAATGTTTAACAGGAACATCTAGAGTGAATATGCAGAGCTTATGTATGCAGACAAATCTATTCAATTCTTCAATAGCATAGAGTTATTTGTCCATTTTGCAGATTATTAGGTGCCATCAAGGAGAAGCTCTTATGGAAATCTTGTACATCTACCTGCTCCTTGCATCTCTTTATTACATTGGGATGCTCTTGATCATTCAATAGAAGGTGGAAAGGAAAGCTTGGACTCTGGATAGCCTTGGACTCAGAGGAGAGCTGTCAAGAATTTGAGTTAGAAGTACTAATTCATCTAGATTTTCAATCTAGGAAAATAATTGTCACAGCAAATCGGAAACTCACAAATGTAAGGGAACTCCTAGAATACCTTGGTGAGGCATCATCACATTTGAGATTCTCAATTTATGATGCAATAGTTAACATTAGATCAGAGAAAACATTACCTTACATAACTTGCTTGCCAGCCAGGGTGATTAAGTTCCAACCCTTTAGATTGTAACAAGTCTCCTTCTTTAAGAAGCTTTTTTTCAAACTTCCATTGATTTTTCTTTGCAAGATGGTGACTAAGAATGTGACTCATTACATCACTTCAATTATGTCATTTTATGGACTATATTCATATTGGCATTTTTTTGTTTAATTTCAAGATTTTGATGAGGTTTCTATTGTGCAATGATTATAAAGGAACTTGCATGAGTAAATTCTAGGTGATCTCAAGAATATAAACCAAGAAGTTCTTACATAATATATCTTCCCTTTTAGAACCTTTTTCCATACTTCCATTGATTTTCCTTTGCAGGATGGTAACTAAGAATGTGACTCATTACATCACTTCAATTATAGCTTTTTATAGACTATATTCTTATTGGCATTTCTTTTGTTTAATTTCAACATTCTGATGAGGTTTCAATGGAGCAATGACTATACAAGAACTGCATATGAGTAAATTCTAGATGAACAATACGTTTACTTTTCAATAACTAGTTTCAATTTAAGTATTTGAGTCTATCCAAGGTGCACATTAGACAATGGAAAAGCTTGGATGGTATGACAATTTGGATGACACGACTGATGCAAGCGATAGGGCCCATTCGAAATTCTTCGATTGCCTGTATCGCTTGTATCGGTCGTGTCATAAAAACTTCTCTATCCTCTTCACATTTGACTTTTCAACAAGAATAAAGCAAACAAAAATATATATTCCAACATATGTTGGTTACACATTAGATTACAATCTTACATTCAAAGAATATAATGTTTCACCCTTCTTTTCTGTCCTTTTTGGAGCCCTCACCTTTGTGCTGCGTGTGGCCCTTTTTGGAGCCCTCACCTCTACTCTTATTCTTTGGCCCATGCTTCAATGGGGAGTGAAACATTCTTCTCAAGAACCATACTCTATTTGCAATCACTCTCCAGCCACATGAGGTGTTGTCTTTATGTAATGACACATGTATTTGAATGTATCCAAACCTTTTTTCTTAATTCAATTTAGGAATTACTCGAAAGTTTTGATCAATATGCATTGAGAAGCTTAGCAACATTGCAAGGTAAACTTAAATTCAAAATGGATGGCAAGGCTTTAAAATAGAACACAACAAAATGTATGGTAAGTCTTACACTCTGCACTTTCCATGTTGTGATCTTAAACCTCATATTCCATGCGTACTTCTCTATCTTACTATTTGCTCAGAATTTCAAGAAACTAATACTACCATTGCATCCGGAATGTGCCAAAACCCTAAGATTGACTATCTATTTGCATGATTCTAATACCGAGAGGTCTTAATAAGCTTATTTATACATGCATCTAGGACACGACCGATGCAAGCAGTTAGGCCCATCCAACAATGTTGGATAGGCCTAATCGCTTGCATCGGTCATGTCTGGAAATCAGTACAAAAAGGCTTATCAAGACCTCTGGGTATCAAAATCATGCAAATAGACAATCAATCTTAGGGTTTTGGCACGTTCGGGACACAATGGTAGCATAATTTTCTCCAAATTCTTAACCAATAATAAGATATAAAAGTTCACATGCAATCTAAGGTTCAAGATGACCTCCTTTGGACACGACCAATTCAAGCGATTAGGGCCATCCAAGCTTCTTTGATGGGCCTAATCGCTTGGATTGGTCGTGTCCAAACAAGTATCATATTCATAGCTATATGAATGAATGCAACCGATCCAAGCAATTAGGGGCATCTCAATCTTCCCGATGCCCCCAATCGCGTGGATCAGTTGTGTACAAGCTTTTGTGATCCATCATATCTCAAACAAAATGTGGCCTATGGAAAGTTTTGAAAAGCATGTAAAAAACGCGAAGGCAATGGCAGCTCGGCGCTAGCAAGGAGTTCATAAAAAAATGAAAAAAAGTGAATAGAGGAGCTTAAATAGGTCTCTGGAATGAGTTGATCGTTGGTGACACATGGCAGCTTGTGATTGGTCCATGTCATCTAGCCGTTAGAAATCCCAATGTACACTGCCACGTGGCATCATTTGAGTAGGCCACATCATCTAGCCATTGCAATTCCCAACATCCTTTTGCCATGTGGCACTCGCTTATTGGTCCACATCATCTGACCGTTACCTAGTCCTCCTTGACTATAAATACAAGTCCCCTTCACCATTTGACATTTTCAACCTTCATAGTTATTTAGCTTGCATCAATCGTGTTCTCCACTAGGACACATACTTGTGCTTCATACTTGATACGACCGATACAAGCGATTAGTTGCATTTGACCGGCCTTTGACTAGTTTATTTCGCTTGCATCGGTCGTGTTTTCCACTATGACACACTAGAATAACTAGAGCTAAGATGGAGGAAAAGGATAACTAGAAAGTGCAAAAGGATATCCCCTTTGCCAGAAAAGCTAGATTTATGCCCAGAGCATGAAAGGGATTGCTCTTTGCTCCCCTTGAACATTGCCTTCTTAATATGGCTTGATCACATGTGAAATGAAAAGGAGGAAGAATATGTTCATGGTGAAGAGATAGAGCATTGGTCATGTCCTATATTCATTTATATACTTGGGTTATTTGGTTTTCTTCTTATGCAATCTCATCATTCATAGATGTTTACCAAAGAAATGGGAAAATTAGCCTCTATTTCTCTTGATTTTCAGTCATGCCCTAGTTTCAGTGCATTATTTAAGATTTCTTTTTTCTCCCTATGCAAGATCCTTGATGTCTTAGACAAAAAGGAAATAATCTTAAACCTCATATTCCATGTGAACTTCTCTATCTTACTATTTGAATTTCAAGAAACTAATACTTCCATTGCATCCGGAATATGCCAAAACCCTAAGATTGACTGTCTATTTGTAAGCCGTCGGATTGGCATTTTGTATTTTCATTGTTCCTGTATTTTCCTATCCCGCACGAAGTGAAAGGTTTCCTATTCCGCACGAACCGAAAGGTCATGTGAAGAGACGTATCGACTTATCAACTAATAAAAAGACATTGCGGTGACGCTCGGGTAATGACAAGCGGGATCGCCAGACTGTCTGTCTGGGCAATTGCGATCTGTGGAGAAGCCGTAGTGCAGTGTTCGTGAAGTCTGAGTATTGTCGTCCTTACCTTTGTTAATTTCATTATTGGTGATTAACACATAAGGTTCTGTTGTCGATATACATTTGTGCGACGGTAGTCAGTAATTGCTACGTGATGCACTGTGAACAGTATTAACCTGAGTGTGAATAGTAAGTCTATGAGAGGACTAACCAGAGTCTTGACAGTAATTTGGATTAAACAAAGTGTTGAATGTTAACGTATTGCGGTTTGGATAAATTAATTAGGAAAATCAAGTTACAGGGCCTCTAATTTATCAGACCCCTACCACTCCCAAGAACTCGAAAGAACTTAAAATGCCTGTAATGTAAAAGAGCATTTTAACACTGGCACCATCTGTGGGAAGGTGGCCATAGATTCTGAATCAATAGTAAGGTGGAGTAGTACGCAAGTGGTACAGAGGTGATATATGCCGGTTACTCGGTCCGACGAGTCGTATCCGAAGTACAGGAGAGACCAGCATCCCTGGACAGTACCAAATTTGTTAGGGACACCCCCAATCGGCAGAAGCATAGACCAGTTAAGTCCAGTTGTCGAAGGAACAAAGTCTGTTAGCAGCGATTCTGGTAGAATTCCGGTGACACAGGAGGAAATTCCGGTAGATTCCGATGTAATTTCGGTACAGTCTGCAGAAGGTACAGAAACTTCGGAGTGTACAGGGACACAGTGCGCAGTCGAGTCAACACCGTCTAGTCAGGATTTGAAGTTTTCCAAGGATAAAGTGGTGTTACCTAGAGAGATCATTGCCGGTGAAAGAATACCCTGTTTTGGGGAAAGTTCGACAAATTCCGGTGACAGTTTGGTCCCAGTTGCAGGGAATTTACAGTTTTCCGGCGATAGTGTGATACTTTCTGGTGAATCTTCATTTCAGACACCACTGTTTGGGGCAAATTTGCCTACCTGGGATATCCAAGCTGAGGATAGGCTCTTCGATTTGGAGATCCGTAAGAGATTGAACGCTATTTTCAAGCCGGAAGGTGAACAGTCTGACCATACAGACTCTGAAGGTCAAGAAACGCCATCTCAGAACTCAGGAGATAGCAACGGTACCACGGCTAGCACTATGAGTGGTCAACAACAGCAGCAGCAGTAACAACAACAACAGCAACATCAACAGCCCCTCCATTTTGACCTGTTCCAATAGGGGTGACGTACACAAAGTTTGGTGGATTTCCAGGTGACGACCCTGATGCACACATACGTACCTTTGAGATAAGTTACGCCATACTAAACCATCCACCCGATCCGACATACAAGGCCATCGTATTTCAGTCAACATTAGTCAATGAAGCTGTCACATGAGTCACATGGTTATTTTACCATATGATATAGTGGGGGTAGAAGATATAAGAGGAGAGAGTCTTTATATTAAGGGACTCCTATGAGATACAGAAGAAGCTCGAACGCGGCTGGGTGGAAGATTGAAGGCGAAACTCTGTGTGTTCGTCAAAGCTCCTTGATGGGCATCAAAAGGAATTTATTAGAGAAGCAGCTCGATGGTTAACAGAGTATGATATCAACCATTTCGTTACCTATGAGGCGGTAAGAGATGCATTTTTACAGCGGTTCCGGTTGAAGAAAAACCCTGCCGAAATCTTCGACTATCTACAGAACAATCGACAGAAGCTGCACCAGACTGTTCAGGAATATGCCACATTATTTAGAACTCATTTAAGACAATTGCCTCCGGCACATGCTAATTTACCGGATGATGTTATAACCCAGTGGTTCATTAATGGTTTAACCCCATAGCTACGACAAATTATGATCATCCGTTGTGTGGGAGCTATGACACTGGATGTTGTTATAGTGATGGCCCTGCAACTGGAGCATAAGGTTGGAGGATTCACCGAAGACTTGGAGTGGCTGAAGGCCAGTAAAAACGTTACTAATGATCCGGCTAAACAGATGTATTGCACTAAGTGTAAAAATCCCGGGCACACCAGTGCCACCTGTGCCCTTAATCAGATGTATTGCGCCATCTGTAATATCACCAGACACTCAACTAAAAATTGTGCGTATAATGCTAAAGTGCAGGGACAAGCAGCTGTAAATGCCATTATACAGGAACCAGGACAGCCAGCAACCCACTAAGTGCCACCACAGATGCGAAACAATCAACCGCAAGGATATAGGAATTACCGAGGACAACGAAATACCAACTTTAATACAAATCGCTGGCAGGCAGGTACATCACCGGAAAATACTTCTCTGCCACCACCTCGATGTCACTTTTGCGGTGAACTTGGCCACATCCGGAGATTCTGCAAGGATGCAGCCGAATATGATAAAAGAAAGAAAGAGCGTCAAAACCCGATGACCAACATGGTCTATATCTCCCTCGTGGAATCACAAGCAGCAGTGGTCGAGACAAGATCCGGTAAGCAGTTGCAACCCGCAGTTGAGGTGTTTGAACCTGGCATCCGTGAACAGCATCGAATATATACCAAAGCCAGTCAATGGACCGCCAAAGAGCCTACCGTGTTCCCCGATCCAATTCCGGTGACACAGGTTCCCCTATCAAATGGGAAAGCACATAAAGAAGACTCTACTCCATTAACAGGAGAATCATCATCGGAACCAGTCAAGAATGCAATTCCAACAGACCAGGTATGGGATATTCTCTCGAAGGCTTCAATTACACTTCCTTTAGGGCAACTACTCGCTTTGGTGCCCGGAGTTAGGCAACAATTCCAGCAACAAGTCAGCCCTGAATCGTCCAATACTCCGGCAGCTGCAACAATACAACCGGAAACTGACTGTCGTGTCTGGAAATCAGTACAAAAAGGCTTATCAAGACCTCTGGGTATCAAAATCATGCAAATAGATAGTCAATCTTAGGGTTTTGCACGTTCCGGACGCAATGGTAGCATAATTTTCTCCAAATTCTTAACCAATAATAAGATATAAAAGTTCACATGCAATCTAAGGTTCAAGATGACCTCCTTTGGACACGACCAATTCAAGCGATTAGGGCCATCCATGCTTCTTTGTTTCAGATGCTTTATTTGTGCCAGGGATCAAAAAGAACCTGTTATCAGTTTCTGCATTAGCCAAGATTGGCTTGGTTGTGAAATTCGTTGATGACAGGTGTACAGTCCATGATCTCTCAAATGGCGATGTGATTATTGCTTCTGGCATTTTATGTCGTGGGCTGTATAAGCTCATAGACTATGAAAGATCTGTGAATGATTTGGCATGTGCAGTTCATGATTCTCAGGCTATGTTAGATGCATGCGCATTCTTCCTTTCCAAAAGATGGTTTAGTTCGGGCTACGCAGAAATTGCAGCTTGTACATAGTGATGTCTGTGGTCCTATGCAGACACCCTCTTTTGGAAATTACCTTTACTTCGTGACTTTCATTGATGATTTTTCCAGGCATGCATGGGTATATCCACTCAAAGCAAAGTCCGAAGTGTTCATGTGCTTCAAACAGTTTTTGGTTTTGGCTAAAAATCTGTCATCATGTAAAATGGGCACCCTCCGTTCTGATCGAGGGGGGGAATATATGTCTTCAGATTTTAATGCATTTCTGGCTGAACGTGGGATAAAACACCAGTGTACAGTGCCGTATACACCTCAACAGAATGGAGTTGCTGAACGAAAGAACAGGTCACTCATGGAGATGGTGAGGTGCATGGTCAAAAGTCAGGCTTTACCACATAGTTTCTGGCTTGAGGCTGTCATGTGTGCAGCATATGTACTGAACAGGTGTCCCACTAAAGCGTTGCAGTCTATCACTCCATATGAGGCTTGGCATGACGGCAAGCCATATGTTGCTCATCTGCGTGTTTTTGGTTGTTTGGCATATGCATTAGTGCCTGAACAACATCACAGAAAATTGGATGATAAGGCAGTAAAATGTATTTTTGTTGGGTACAGTTTTGAAAGTAAAGGCTATCGTCTGTATCATCCACAGACTAAACACATTCTGGTTAGCCGTGATGTTGTCTTTGTGGAAGATGCTATTCAGCCATTGCTTTCATGTACTAAGGAGACATCTGTTAGCTCCAAAGACATGTATGATACTTTGATGCCTCTTTTTACAGGTGGACAGGCTAGTGCTGGTCCTAATGAGGCAACTTCTCAGCCTTTGCAGGTTTCATATGATGATGCAGATCATTCCATTTCTGATGCAGATTTACATGATGCACTTGTTGATGAGAGAGCTGATATTGAGCATGCAAAAACTATGCCAAAATGGCTGGTGCAGACTTTGTGTGACAGCAAATTAGATGCACCTTTATCATATCGTACTCGTTTAGGCTCTCATAGTGCCTCCTTTGCATCAGATTGCTATGCTATGGCTGCATCTAGTCTCTGTGATGAGAATGAGCCTGTTTCTTTTGATGAAGCACAAAATTCAGAAAATTGGATGGCTGCTATGCAATCTGAATATGATGCTATAATGAAGAATGGTACATGGTCTTTATGTGACTTGCCTCCTGGCAAGAAGGCCATTGGCACTAAGTGGGTATACAAGCTGAAGTGTAAACCTGATGGTACAGTTGATAGGTATAAGGCTAGGCTTGTTGCAAAGGGTTATGCACAGGAAAGAGGCATTGATTTTGATGAGACCTTTGCACCTACATGCCGTATGACTACTGTTCGGAGCATTTGTGCACTTGCAGCCCATCATGGTTGGAATGTACATCAGTTGGACATTAAAACTGCATTTCTGAATGGTGACTTGCATGAAGAAGTGTATGTTTTTCAGCCCCATGGCTTTGTGCAGAAAGGGCATGAAAACCAGGTTTGCAGGCTAAAGAAGGCATTATATGGTTTAAAGCAAGCACCACGTGCTTGGTATGAGAAGATACATGCCTATCTAATTGCACATGGTTTTGAGAACAGTCCATCGGAAAGCACCTTATATGTTAAACATGCTAATGATGTGCTTCTGATCATTGTTGTCTATGTTGATGACATGCTGCTCACTGGTCCTATTGAGACACATATTGCTGATTTTAAGGCTGATTTGCATGCCTCATTTGAGATGTCTGATTTGGGGCATTTGCATCACTATTTGGGCATTCAGTTTATGCACGTTGATGGTGGAATGGCTTTGTGTCAAACGAAATATATTGACACATTATTGCAGCGTTTTGGCCTTGAAGACTGTAAGCCTATTGCCACTCCTATGGAGACAGGTTTACAATTGAGTCTTCATGATGCTAGAGATGCATTTGATGGTGTTCTCTATCAGCAGGCTGTTGGATGCTTGATTTACTTATGCATTACTCGGCCAGATATTGAATTTGCTGTCTCACAGATGAGCAGGTTTATGCATTGCCCAGGAGTCACGCATTGGAAAGCGGTTAAGCACATCTTTTGCTATTTGAGTGGTACTCGGCTACTTGGGTTGTTTTATCCCAAGGGGGGATCACTACCGCCAGATTTGCATGCTTTTTCTGACTCAGATTGGGCTGGTTGCTATGACACTCGTGTGTCCACCAGTGGTTTTTGCTTCATGCTTGGTAGCTCATGTATATCTTGGTTGAGCAAGAAGCAGCCTACTATGGCCACTTCCAGTTGTGAGGCTGAGTATAGGGCAGCTTTCACAGCGATTGTTGAGTGTGTGTGGCTCAGACGCCTTATGGCTGATTTGGGTGTTGGCCAGTCTTCTGCCACCACCATCTTCACTGACAGTCAGAGCGCATTGGCAGTTGCGAGGAACCCTATGTTCCATGCTCGCACTAAGCACATTGAGGTGCATTATCACTATGTCAGGGAGAGGTTCTCTGCTGGGGAGATCAGCTTGGCATATGTGCCCACGCAGGAGAACATTGCAGACCTTTTCATGAAGGCTCTGCCTAGGGAGAAGTTTGAAGCTTTCCGCAAAGCTTTGGGCTTACTTCCTTTTGTGGAGTGATTTCCACATAGCTTTGCACTTCCTTATACATGAGTGCCAGCTCCTTGTTCACTGCATCACTG
Organism: Ceratopteris richardii; assembly: GCA_020310875.1. Lineage (NCBI taxonomy): Eukaryota > Viridiplantae > Streptophyta > Polypodiopsida > Polypodiales > Pteridaceae > Ceratopteris > Ceratopteris richardii. The sequence continues at coordinate 195,356,932 of CM035418.1, forward strand.
TTGGTGCATTTTGCCCAAGCCTACATGCTTGATATGCTTGATATTATCCTCATTTGTAAGTCACATGAGTAGTCATGTGAACACCTCTTGTAAAAGAGTACATTTTATCTCTTGTAAATGGAAAAAGAAAAAAGTAAAAGGATGGCTTACCTCATCCATGATGTAAAAGCAAATTCGTGGCTCCAACTACCAAAATCACGAATTTTTGAGCTGAGGGAATCTCTCCTAACTTTGGGGATCACTTTTAGGTGGAGCCATTCGAATTCGAATTCAAAACTCCCTCCAAGAATAGCTATAAAAGGAGCAAGAAGGAAGAGGCGATTAGCAAGCCTTGTACGTGACCACTTCATGTCATTTTGTAGAGATTGAAGAGCTTACTCCATAGCTCTATCATTCTACTCCCATTGTGCAAAGATTCATTGCCAATGTGGTTGTAATCATATGTGAATCTATACATTTATTATCATCTACCTCTCTGTTTTGTTCTCTGCTATACTCACTCAGAGCAGTAACTTCAGAAGGTCATATCTCGAGTTTTACTGAACCTTTTTCAGTGTTTTAAAGTGCGTTGGATATCTCTCACTGTCTAGTTTTTACCTATAAATTTTCAAGGTCATTGGATTTATACTTTTGGAGATATCTGCATTTTACTGCTTACTGGTCTATCTCTGCAGAGCCCCGAGAATTGTGGGAATGTTCCAGAACTTGATGAAACTTGTTCTCAGTGCTCAGTCCATCATTTGAAGTGTTTTAACTTGGAATAGGAAGCTTGCTAAGTCTATTTGCTATGCCCAAAAGGAATTTTTCTAATTCCTTCCAGGTTGAGAGCACTGTTCATTTTTTCCAGCAGGTGTATGTCCAAAAATAGCAAGTTTTGGGAGCTAGTCATTTCGCAACTAGCCTGTCTTGACTTAAACTTTTGGGATACATGTTCCAAAGTACTTGGCTGATATTTTGGTGGATTTAGGAAGCTCAAAGGGTCTACTAATCAACTCTGAAGTCTCAGTTGGCTGGTGTGAAGCTGGTTGTAGCGGCACCTACTCATCTTTGGATTGCATCCACCATCTCTCTTCACAGTGGTATCAGAGCATAGTCAAGCAACATGGGAGATGGATTTCCATCAACAATTGACAAATTGGATCGAAACAACTACCCGGCATGGTCTCTAAGGATGGAGGCTTACCTTCAAGGGAGGAATCTATATGGATTCATATCCGGAGATGAAGCAATGCCAACCATGAGGAACAAAGGGCAACCATCACATGAAGAAGTGGAAGGACTTTCGAATTGGTGTTCGAAGGATGCACTTGCAAGGTCCTATATTCTAAACTCAATCTCTGATTTTCTTTTACCTCATGTCAAGGGATGCAAGACATCAAGAGAAACGTGGAATGCACTTGCTTCTTTCTTCTCTTCCAACACTCGAGCAAGGAAGAACCAATTGTGGATGGAGTTCACAACAATGAAGAAAAGCCCGAAGCAAAATGTGACTGATTATGTCACAAAGATGAAGGAGATTTCCGACCAACTTGGAAGCATTGGAGAGGTAATTGAAGAGGAGCAAATCATAAGACAAATCATGAATGGAATCAAAGCAGACGACAAGTGGGAGTCATTCACAACAGCCATGGATTTATACATGGATATGCATGTACCCGACCTCAACACACTCATGGGCCAACTCTTCACTCATGAAGCAAAGATTAGCAAAGGTGGTGAGTCCTCAAGAGGTAATCAAACTTCTGCCTTATATTCTGATAAAGCTAAGGTCAAGGACAAGTCAAAGAATAGGAAGAATGAAGATGAAGGAAGCTCTTTCCAAGCAAACTTTGCAGGTAGAGGAAGAGCTAGAGGAAGAGGCAGAGGTGGAAAGCAAGGCAGGGGGAGATTCCAATCATCTCAACCTTGCAACATATGTGGCTTATCTAACCATACTACTGAAGAATGTTTCAGGAATCCAAGGAACTCAAGAGGAAGAGGATTCAATAGAGGTGGCTATGGATCAAATAGAGGTAGGTACAATGGAGGCTACAACAACAACAACTACTACAACAACAATTACAACAACAACAACAACAACTATCAAAGTGGCCATAGAGGAAGAAGAGATTACAATAACTATGCAGAGGACCAAAGTCAAGAAGATTCATTATTGATTATGAATCTATCAACAAAGAAGGGTAAGGATGATGATCACATATTTTACATTGATTCGGGATGCTCGAACCATGTAGCAGGAAATGTGGCTTTACTTTCTGATTTGGAAGATCCTCATAACAAGCATGAAGTGCAGACAGGAGATGACACAAAGCACTCAGTGGAGAAGATAGGTAATGTGAAGACATCAGATGGGAATATGAACCTCTTAAGCAAAGTCTTGTATGTCCCTACAATTACCAAAAATTTAATAAGTGTTGGACAGATTGTTGAAAAAGGATTGCAGGTTAGATTCAATCGATTTGGAGCATATGTTGAAGACCCAAGGCAAGGCTTTCGAAGGATTGCCAAAGGAGAAAAGACAGGAAGGCTTTTCACTTTTGAAGTGGAAGATACAAAGAACATAGCTTTGTTTAGCTATGGATCTCAAACTCTAACAGAGTTGGAGATATGGCACAAAAGGCTTGCTCACATTGGTGAGAGGACACTCAAACAGATTTGCAGGGACCAAAGTGTACTTGGTTTGCCTAATATCACAAGGCAACACATGATTTATAAGTGTGAAGCTTGTCAACTCGGCAAGGCTCATAGACAACCTTTCAATAAGAAAGGATATATGTATCAAAATCCTTTAGATCTAGTGCACACGGATGTGTGGGGTCCAAGTAAGGAGCCATCTATATCAGGCTCAAGATATTATGTGTCTTTCATAGATGATTGTAGCAGGTGGACCATTCTGTTTTTCATGAAGCACAAGGATGAAGTGTTTAATTGCTTTAAGAAGTATATTGCTCTTGTTGAAAATCAAACAGGTAGGACTTTGAAAAGACTCAGATCAGATGGTGGAGGAGAATACTTCTCTTCTGAATTTGATGCCTTCTTGCATGAAAGAGGCATTAAAAGGGAAGTCACTACAAGGTATACACCTGAACTCAATGGTGTAGCAGAGAGGAGGAATAGAGCTATCGTCGAAGCTGCAAGGTCCATGCTGAACGAAAAGGGATTGCCGAACTACCTATGGGCAGAGGCTGTGTCGACAGCCACATATCTCATAAATAGACTTCCATCTAAGTCACTAGATGGAACCACTCCATATGAAGTGTGGAATGGAAGAAGACCTAGTCTAGAGCATTGTAAAATATTTGGATGCTTAGCCTATGCTCACATTCCTTCTCAAGTAAGAGGGAAATTGGATCCCAAGGCAGAGAAGTGTGTATTCATTGGTTATGATCAAAACCAAAAAGGATATAGATTGTACAATCCAACCAATAAAGGATTTTCTGTGAGTAGAGATGTAATTTTTGATGAAAACAAATCATGGTTTGATGATGACAGGAAAGTGAAGCTGCCATATGACTTGGATGAAGATTTTCCATCACTTCAACCAAAGGAGCCAAAGCAGATTGAAGAAAGTGATTCGGAGATTGACCTAGAAGACTTGGAAAGACTAAAGCTATGGAAGAACAAAGGTAAAGCAAAGATGCAGGATGCTACATATGGACCCGAGAGCTCACATCAACCACTTAGAAGGTCTTCGAGGGAGAAGAAGAAACCAGAGAGGTTTGGTTATGATACTTCTTTGGTCACCAAGCACTCAATCTACATTGCAAAGGATTCAACCAATGAAGAACCTACCACATTTGAAGAAGCACAAAGCAAGAAAGCTTGGAGAGATGCAATGGATGAAGAAATGGAAGCCTTGAAGGAGAATGACACTTGGGAGCTTGTACCTAACAAGCCATCTATGAAGATAATCGGATCTCGATGGATATACAAAATCAAGAAGAATCCAGATGGAAGTATAAATAGACACAAAGCAAGGTTAGTTGCTAAAGGGTTTGCTCAAACCCATGGTATTGATTATGAGGAGACTTTCTCTCCTGTTGCAAAAATGCCTACAATTAGGGTTCTCATTAGTCTTGCTGCATCTAGAAATTGGAATCTTTATCAACTTGATGTAAAGAATGCTTTCTTGAATGGATGGATTTCTGAGGAAGTGTATATGGCACAACCTCCTGGATATGAGGATGCACATCATCCTAACTATGTATGCAAACTAAAGAAAGCTTTGTATGGATTGAAGCAAGCTCCAAGAGCTTGGAATTTCAGATTGGTGACTTATTTGCAGGACCAAGGATTCAAAGCTAGCAAGGCGGATACCTCTTTGTTCATAAAGAGGAATGGATCTGAAGTGATCTATTTATGTGTGTATGTTGATGATATTATTATCACAGGCAATGATCTTGAAGGAATCAAACAGGTAAAGAGTCAAATGAAGGAGGAGTTCAAAATAAGTGACCTCGGACCACTCACTTATTTTCTTGGATTGGAGTTGATCTACACAGATTCAGGTATATACATCACACAAAGGAAGTATGTCCATGACATGCTCGTCAAGTTCAAGATGGAAAATACAAAGTGTGCAGGTACACCTATGGAGCAAAATCATAAGCTTAGTGCTTATGAAGGAGAGCCAATTGAAGACATCACAAGCTATCAAAGCTTGGTTGGAAGTTTGAACTATGCAACACTCACAAGGGTGGATATATGCTATAGTGTTAGCATATTGAGTCAGTTTATGCATAAGCCGAGAAGACCACATATGGAAGCGGCCAAGCGAGTCCTCAAGTACCTAAAGGGGACCATGAATGAAGGTTTGTTTTATTCATATACTTCAGATATTGAGCTAAAGGTCTACTCAGATGCAGATTGGGCCGGATCTAAAGATGATAGAAGAAGCACATCAGGGTATATATCATTTGCAGGTTCAAAAATCATTTCTTGGTCATCGAAGAAGCAACCAACCGTGGCATTATCTTCTACTGAAGCAGAATATAGAGGTTTGGCTAATGCAACTCAAGAAATCATGTGGTTAAAATCTTTGTACACAGATCTTGGACTTCATTCTTCAACACCTCACATTTTTGGTGACAACACAAGCTCACTACATCTAGCAGCTAATCCGGTATACCATGCTAGAACCAAGCATATTGAAGTCCACTACCATTATGTAAGGGAGAAGCTATTGAGCAAGGATATTCAACTATCCTATGTCTCTACAGATATGCAATGTGCAGACATGTTGACGAAAGCTCTTGATGGTACGAAGTTAAGTAGATTCAAGTTGATGATTGGTTTGCAGGAAATCAAGGACAATTGAAGACTTATTTGGAGGCCAAGCATGTTAGGCTTGAGGGGGAGCTGTTGGTGCATTTTGCCCAAGCCTACATGCTTGATATGCTTGATATTATCCTCATTTGTAAGTCACATGAGTAGTCATGTGAACACCTCTTGTAAAAGAGTACATTTTATCTCTTGTAAATGGAAAAAGAAAAAAGTAAAAGGATGGCTTACCTCATCCATGATGTAAAAGCAAATTCGTGGCTCCAACTACCAAAATCACGAATTTTTGAGCTGAGGGAATCTCTCCTAACTTTGGGGATCACTTTTAGGTGGAGCCATTCGAATTCGAATTCAAAACTCCCTCCAAGAATAGCTATAAAAGGAGCAAGAAGGAAGAGGCGATTAGCAAGCCTTGTACGTGACCACTTCATGTCATTTTGTAGAGATTGAAGAGCTTACTCCATAGCTCTATCATTCTACTCCCATTGTGCAAAGATTCATTGCCAATGTGGTTGTAATCATATGTGAATCTATACATTTATTATCATCTACCTCTCTGTTTTGTTCTCTGCTATACTCACTCAGAGCAGTAACTTCAGAAGGTCATATCTCGAGTTTTACTGAACCTTTTTCAGTGTTTTAAAGTGCGTTGGATAGCTCTCACTGTCTAGTTTCTACCTATAAATTTTCAAGGTCATTGGATTTATACTTTTGGAGATATCTGCATTTTACTGCTTACTGGTCTATCTCTGCAGAGCCCCGAGAATTGTGGGAATGTTCCAGAACTTGATGAAACTTGTTCTCAGTGCTCAGTCCATCATTTGAAGTGTTTTAACTTGGAATAGGAAGCTTGCTAAGTCTATTTGCTATGCCCAAAAGGAATTTTTCTAATTCCTTCCAGGTTGAGAGCACTGTTCATTTTTTCCAGCAGGTGTATGTCCAAAAATAGCAAGTTTTGGGAGCTAGTCATTTCGCAACTAGCCTGTCTTGACTTAAACTTTTGGGATACATGTTCCAAAGTACTTGGCTGATATTTTGGTGGATTTAGGAAGCTCAAAGGGTCTACTAATCAACTCTGAAGTCTCAGTTGGCTGGTGTGAAGCTGGTTGTAGCGGCACCTACTCATCTTTGGATTGCATCCACCATCTCTCTTCACAATCACTCCCAGGGGGGATTTGTTGATATATTTAGGTAGTGATGTGTGTGAACACTCTAGGACCGCCGAGGCACTTTTTTCCCTCTTTAGGAGGTTTTTTTCCCTCGGCTTGTATATACGCCTATTGCCCTAATGGGCTACTCATCTTTGTACATTCTCTAGTAATACATTCAGTATTGTGTGTTTGTGCTCCAAGCTTCTTCTTCTTCCTTGTGTTGTTCGCGTGCTTCAGCAGACGTCTATCTCCACTGACACGTGCCCAAAACTCTCGAGCCATGTTAGCTTCATCATTATTTGAATTTGCTAAATTTTCAACCATAGACATGCCAGGTTCCTTCTTCTTTTCATTGCACTTAGCAAGATTTCTACACTCATCAATAGTATGACTAGCCTTTCAGCAATATTTGTATCTCTTCTTCTTTTGCAAATCAGCATCATTGGAGGAATGAGTGGAAGAGGAAGGTTGAGGCTTTGGTTTTGATGAACCAGACTTGCTTTTGCCCTTTTGTGAGATAGAAAATGCTTGCGTTCCCTCAATCAAACCACTCCTATTTACTCTAGATTGCTCTTCTTGCAAAAGAAGAGACACAAGCTCATCAAATGCATACATATTGGGATTCCCTTTTGCAACCAAATGGAGTGTAGTAGTGAAGCTTAAAAGATTATCGTAATCCTTTCAACAATGTAGAAATGAGTGATGCATCCAGAATAAACTCATCTATGTTTGCCCATTGCTCTTTCAAGTCCTTGATGTGTGTCACATACACATCCATCGACTCATTTTCAGCCATACATACATCCTCAAGTTGCTTCCTCAAGTATGCAACACGTGCTTCATTATGCACGACATACAAAGAAGCGAGTATCCCATGCATGTCTTGACGTAAAACATGACCGAATGTGTGGAACTATATGAGGCTTCACAAAAAGTGCCATCAGTTCATGAGCTTGAGCATCTTTTCCATCCCATCTAAGTTGTTCCTATGTAGGTGGTGAAAGAGTAACCACTGTACTTGAGGAAGAAGCTCCATCTATGACAGTAGACTATGAAGTAGAAGAACCTACGGATCTTCGATCTACATCTGCCACTATGTTCCAAAGTTATTTTGCAACAAGAACATGCTTCATCATGTAAGACCACATTGGATAGTTGGTCCCATCAAGCTTATCTTCAGCTTGAAGCATGCCAAACAAGTCATTGTTGCTCACCATTTCATGAAATAACAAAAATGTGAAAAAATCTTTACTTCGACGAAAGCTGAAATGAATGCTAAAATTTCATCTCACAAACTATCACTTTGATCGTGATTTTGACTGCATGAATGGCTTCAATATGGGCGTAGAACTTGACTGCAACTGGTGGAAATGTTTCTTGGCTACTAAAATTCATTGTTCTATGCTCCGAAGTTGATTTGCATTGTTAAAAGTGCACGTGCATTGTGACATGAAAAACTAAAACTTGAGAAGGAGCTAAACATGCTCTGATACCACTGTTGGGTGTGTGTAGAAGTGCAAGAGACACATGAGAATACACACAAGGATCACAAACGTAACAAGACACACGAAGAAGAGGGATGGCTGGAATAGCTCTCTAATTGAACTAAAGAAAGAGTTGAATAATATCCTTAAGTACAAAGTACCACCACATATGAGTGAATCAAGTATGTGGTAACATGGGGAAAGGCCTCTAGCTAGCACTAGAGTAAAAAGTGCCCATGTGTAGGGAAAAGGTTCACATCAAAGCTACTTGAGGAGCACATAAGTGTAACATATGCCACCATTTCCACACCCACCTCATGCAACTCCCACCAACAAATGCTAATACATCAAATGATGTCATAACACAATGATTCATAAATGGACAAAATCAACAATTGAGATAGGTAATGATTATCCGGTGCATCAGGAGGATTCAATAAAGACCTGGAATGGGCAAATTCTTTTTTGTTAATATATATATATATATATATATATATATATATATATATATATATATATATATATATATATATATATATAAAGGAAGTTTGGCATTAGCCTACTCTCCCGGACTTGAATTAAATAAAGAAAAGTACAAGAGAAGGGGACTAGTGCCCACGGGACCCCTCAAATCCCACAAAGCAGGGGAAGATTTTACAAAGCTTAGATGGCATTATAAAGAAGGTTAATCACGCTCTCATCACCCTCATGTGGGGCCCACTTGGGTTTAAGCTTCTTATTGATCAAAAGGAGTACTTGATGATGTCTGAAGGGGGGGGGGGCTTTCTTACAGTCAACAATCCTTTTTCCAAGGAGGAACAACGATTTCTCAATTGACCACTCTTTGGGGGAGTCACCAAAGTTGAAAGCACATCTTTCCCGCCAGAGTTCCCATAGGACCTCCCCTCTGATGGCGTTCCAGAGAGTCGTGGAGCATCCGATCGCTTCTCCTAGCATGGTCTGCTTCCAATTGAGATGTTTTTGAAGTCTAATTTTCTTTCCAACTATCTGCCAGAGTCTGTTGGAGTTTGGGGCAAGTAAAGAAGATGTGTGAAACATCTTCGATAGACCGGTAGTAGTGTTTGCACCAAGGAGGAATCCCACAAAATTTGATAGCCTTAAGGTTGGTCCAGATTCCATGATGAAGGATTTGCCATAAGAGGACAGACTTTTTGATTTCTATGAGGGGGTGTCAGATAGCCATGAACTTCATGTCCCATCGAAGCCGCGTCCATGACAGACCACTTCTTGTTGAGGTTAACCTGATAGTTGATCGTTTCTTTGATGTTCGGGATTTCAGATAGGCTATTCCCATTGTGCCATTTGAGACCATGTGAGTTCGACGTGTCGTGTCCCATGAGAAGACGAACTTTGTGTCGGTCCCAGGTGAGACATCTGCTTTGCAAAGTGTTCCATTCTTCGTACGAAATGTTGACGCAACGGTCAATATCCTCGAAGTTGATCCAATGGTTGGTGTCTTGTTTCCAGAGATGTTTCCATTTTTTGAAGCCTTTGTTCCATAACTTCTTGGCATTTTGAATGTTCCAAGATTCCACACTCCGGATGCCATGGATCGGAAACCAAATAGAGTCATTTTGTCTGATACCGATTGCCCACTTCTAGTCTTCACTTATTCTTGTGTAGCTTTTGACTTTATTCCAACTCTTCCATAGGGAGCACACGAGATTTGAGCCTTTCGGGAAGATGGGGATCGAGGAAAACAACAAGGTCAAGATGTCAAGATTCTTCCAATTTGGGAAGCCCATGAGAGCCAACTCATTCTTGTTTCTAAAGATCAACTTGGCCCACGAGGCCTCCCCGTTTCACCAAGCCTTAATCATCCATTTGGCCACCAGTTTGTTAGCCATGCACCCAATGTCCAGGACACCAAGGCCCCCACTATCTCTATGGTTGGTGCAGATGGACCACTTGATTTTAGGCACCCCCTCCTATTGTGGTCGTCCGTCCAAAGGAAGTTTTTGCAAATACTATCTAGTTTGGACAGGTCTTGCTCTTTCGGTCTCCAACAAGAAAGGAAATAAATGGTAGATGATTTGTTGATAACCATAGCATGACCAGCAAGATTGATTTGCATACCTCTCCAATAGTTAAGCTTGTTTTCGAGTTTGGCCAGCACCCAATTCCACCGTTGTTCCATATAGACACCAAACCCCAGGGGAATCCGAAGAAGCCGAAAAATTTGGCCCTACGGAATGATTCGACAGCCATGATCAATGAGAAGGTCGGGATGTGACCCAACAATAGCTCTAAAGGCGGTCTTAGAGTGGTTGATTCTGGATCCGAAGGCTTCACAAAAAGTAGCCAGACACCTCTAGAACGTCTCCAGGTTGGTCCTATCATTGTGAACAAACACGTTCATATCATCGGCAAAAAGTCTCATGGTGATCTGGCTGTGGTCATGAGGCAAACGGAGGCCTTTGGTATTATCATCTTCCACCTGATGCTCCACCAGCCTGCTAAGCCCTTCCGTGGCAATGGCAAAGAGAAGGGGAGCCAATGGGCACCCTTGTCTGATAGATCTTCTAAGTTTGATCACCTTCGAAAGTTTGCCATTAATGTTAATTTGGGTCGATGCGTTTCCGAGAAGGGTCGCGATCATCTTGGTGAATTTCTGACTACATCCAAGATCTTGGAGCGACTACAAAATATAGTCCCATTCCAGTCTGTCGTAGGCTTTATCAAAGTCGATCTTGAGGAAGACCACATCTTTTTTAGACTCATTTGCAAAGTCAAGACCTTCCCAGATATCTATAATGATTTCCAAAATTGACCTGCCTTTGATGAAACCTTTTTGGTCCTCGCTTAACCACGCTCTCAAGTGGAAAGAGATTCTGTTGGCAATGACTTTGGCAATGATCTTGTATCCTGTTTGGAGCATCGTAATAGGACGCCAGTTCTCTATTCTGTTCTTTTCCCCTTTTTTGTGTATTAACTTGATAATGCCATTGTTGGGACAAGATGGAAGAACGCCAAGCTTGAGCGCCTCTTGCCAAACCAGACGAAGAGAGGTGGCAACCACCAACTTGAAGGATTTAAAGAACTCATTAGTGAGCCCGTCGGGTCCTGGGCTTTTACCAGAAGGGAGGGCATCAATGAACTGAATGATTTCTTCTTCAGAGATAGGGGCATGTAGCAGGGAAAAAAGGTTGAGTGGTATCATGTGGGGGGAAACCCTAGATATGGCTGCCATATAGTCCCTTCTATGGTGGGAGAGGGGGTTCGAGGTACCCAGGAATCTCGTGAAGTGTCCTTCAATGATCCCAAAATTATCTTCTTCCGTATTGCATACATTGCCATTTAAGTCTAGCAATAAGGGGATCAATTCTCTGTTATGTTTCCTTTTAAGGATACGACACATCTCTTTGGTGGGTTTGTCGGCTTTGCCAACCCACCACTCCTTGAAGAAAATTTGCAATTTTTTCCTTTGTATTTCTTCCTCGTATCTTAGCAACGCTCTGATTTTTCGAAGACCTTTCTGGGCTTTAACGAGATGATGATCATTGTCGTAGTGAGCCCTCTTTGCGGGAGGGAGCTTTGTCCTTTCTTTTCTTGGATTCATCTTTCTTTTTCGTGGGGATCGGATCCCGATTTAGCAATAGGTTCTTATGGGGGCTTTTCCAGGGTAACTCCATAGGTTGTTTTCCTTTGCAGGATGCCTCCTGCTGGGAAGAACCGGGCACCGTTTTCGACACCGTTTCCGGAATAGTCGATCCGATGATGGAACTTTCACTATCCATGTTAGCTTCATTACTTGTAGTAAAGCCATTTTCTTTGCTTGTAGTGTAACCCTCCTGGGAGGTTTCTTTATTGTCATGGATCTCTAGGGCTTTATCGTTGGTGTCCACCTCAAGTTGGTTCCCGCCTGGGTAGTCAAATTCATTGATCTCCTTTTCCAGATTGCAATACAAGTTGCTGGAGGGTATAACTGACATGTTGTTTCACTCAGAAGTCACCCTAGGGCTTCTTTTCCTTCTTCTTCTGACTTCGATGAACCCATCTGCATCAGCTTCTGGATTAGGGGCGCCCTTGACTTCCTCTTCCTTCGTCGAGTGAGTCAATGTCCCTTTGTTGTCTTGAGCATTTCTGGGGGCTTCTTGATTTCGCTTGCTTTTTTGTCTCAAAGGGCAATCTTTAATCATGTGACCTTGTTGGCCACAATGAAAGCACGCGTTAGGAAGGTTTTTGTAAATGATGTCTTGCTCCCATACATCCCCTTCGCCCAAGTCCACTTTGATCTTCGATGGAAGTGGCATGCTGAGGTCAGCCTCGACACAGATTTGAGGGTGCCACCGAGCATTGAACGAATGTCTTGCACCTTCATAAATGAGACCACCAATGTCCTCTCGTGAGGCCAACGGCTTGCCGATAGGAGAAACAATGTCCCACACAAAGTTGTACAAGAAGTATGGCAGGTTAAGGAGCTCAGCCCAGAGAGGGTACCGAAGCGATTTCGATTTGTTGGGAGAAAAATCAGGGGACCATCTGAATAGGCATAAGGTTGCCCGGCCGAGTTGCTAGGTTCCGACACTTAGGGCTCTAAACGCCATATCTTCATTTTCAAAGACTAGCAACAAGTGGCTTGCCGGTAAGAACTGACACTTACAAACAATTAGCCCACGGGGGAACCACTCGTTGCGAAGCCACTGTCGCACGGTTTCGAGTGGGGGCCTAGGGCCAAACATTGGGCCGACGAGGCAAACATTCTTGAGCTCCTCCTGAGTTGACAGAATTGCGGATCTACTGAGGGAGACCAAGGGGGGTTCAACACTCTCGGAGGCCCCAAGGGCGGCACAAAATCCCCCCTCCAACAGAGAGGCCAGGTTACCGGTCTCCCCCAAAGGAGTGGCCAGGTTACTTCTCACAAGTGAGGGAGTCGCAAAATCCATGACAACGACCCGACAAGAAAACAAAATTGATCAATGCAGTGCCACTCTATATAAAGCTCATAGCTCTCATTGCTTGACAAAATTCTATTTTGTTCATTGAGCCCAATAAAAATTAAAGTTTTCAAAATTTTCAATGCCTAATCGAAAGGAGTTATAACTGTCGTGAAGCTTGGAAGCTTTGGAAACTGATTAGAATTTTGATTTCCCAAAGCGAAAAAAAAGGAACTTAATTCCCAAAGCCAAACAACTTGGCAAGTAATTTAGGGAGGAAGAGAGGCTACTGACAAGCATTGGAACTACCGAGCAAAGCTGCCACATGCGCGAAGGGCACGGGGCTCAAGAACTGTCAATCGGCTCAGTCCCATGATGGACACCCGTTCCTCCAGTCAATCGCGATTGATGAGAAAACCCCTCAGCCAGTGAGTCGCACCATTCCACGATGGACAGCTACTCAGGAAGGCTCCCCTGTCAATCACAATGGTCGCACCAGTCCACAATGGACACCTACTCATGAAGGCTCCCCTGTCAATCGCGGCGAACCAGCAATCACGATGGACACCTCCCAGCTCCACGATGGACCCACAACGCCTCCCCTGTCAATCGTGACAGACCAGCCACAACAAAAGTTCTTCCTACGGTGTTGTTGTTGAATGTCGAATTCCAGCACTAAAGATCTTTCCACTGACGTGTTTTGATTGTCACACGCGCGAAGGATTTACAATGAAGCTCGAAAGACATGCTGACGAACTGAGCGTTGCTGATGGACTGTAGAGATGGCCTCTGACGGACTGAGCGCTGCTGCCGATGGACTTTAAGCTGCTGACGAATGTCACCTTGACTCCCGAGTTTTGCACTTACCTTCTTGTGATTCAACACCAGTAAACTCCTCTCTGGCTCCTGTACCTTCATCCCCATCTCTGTGCGTAAACTGTGATCGCCATAGCTGCGCTGTGCCCTTGACCTTACGAAGTTGATAGACGTGACCAGAAAAGCATTAGAGAGTACTACGTCCCCATCTCTACATGTAAACTGTGATCGCCATAGCTACAATGTGCCCTCGACCTTACGAAAAAAGAAGGAAAGTCTATTTTGTGCCTTGGCATTGTATGGGCAAAGTCTTGGAAAAGTAAAGTTGACAAAGCATTAAAGCAAGTTTTTTGTGTGAAGTGCAAAAATTCTAGACATGTAGCAGCCAATTGTGCTTGAAACCAAGTTTATTGTGCAATTTGTGAAAATGGGAGTCATTCTATTGATATGTGCCCATACAATGCCAAGGCACAAAATAGACTTGCAGTCAATGCAGTTATACAGGAACCTGGTGAGCATGCCACAAGCTATGTCCCTCCTCATATGCGAAATCAAACTTATTCCTCATATACAAATTTTAGAGCACCATGGACTGGTAACTACAATTCTCAACGATGGAATTCAAGGAGCAGCAAATACCACAAATCGAATATTATAGCCCAGATGTCACTTCTACGGTGAATTGGGTCATATTCACAGGTACTGTAAAGATACACAAGATTATGACAAAAGGAAGAAGAGCCACCAAAACCCCACAACAAATATGGTAGTGATTTTATTGGTGGAGACGCAAGCAGCGATCATCCGGACTCGATCTTGTAAGATTTTGTAAACTGCTGCTGAAATATTTGAATTGGGATTCATGGAGTAGCAGAGAACATTCTCCAAGGCAACTAAGTGGACACAAGCTAAAGCTGTTGTTTTTTCTAATCGTGTACCCATTACTCTTCAAGAGCAAAATCGACCATACACAAAGCATCCAAACCGGCAACAGTTGATGTACCAGAATCATCAAGAACATCACAAGAAGGACCATCTTAGAGTAAAGCCTAGCACATACTATCCAAAGTTCCAATTACTCTTCCTTTAGGCCAATTTCTATCGCTAGTTCCTAGTGTTAGGCAAAAATTTCAATAACATATCAAAGTGGACCTGATTTTGATGCCAGTTGTAGCTACAATCCAACCAAAATCGGACACAAGTGTGGACCATGTGGTCCCTTTAACTATAGTATGGTATAAGAATCATAAGATTACACAAGTACTCATTGATGGTGGATCCGGTATTAATATCACCACTGCAACCTTATGCAAGTAATTAGGTTGGAACAAGATTGAACCGATGAAATTCTTTGTTAGAATGGTTGATGAGCCCCATCCACCCGATGGGCTTACTAAGAAATATTCCCATCACACTATAGGGTATAGCCTTCCACATGACATTTGTGGTCTTAGATCTGCCTGAGTCCAGCTTAGATTAGATTTTACTATTTGGTCATCCTTGGATAAACCAAGCTAAAGTCTTGCAAGACTGGTCATCCCATGAATTAATTTTAAGTGTAATCACATGAAATATTTCTTCAGATGATGAGGAAATTGCCTTCCTCTTGGCGAAACAGGATTTACTTTCCCTAGGCACAGGGAATTTACAACATGTTTTGGATCAGTGGTCCCCGGCTTCTTGTACTCTACAGCCTACGGAGGAAGATACCCAAATGATACTGAATGACTTACTAGACTTGGCAGACCTTTTGAAGTATATACATCGGGGGATGGATAGTACTCTTAGCTCACAAACGTATCTGTCTGAAGACCAAATCATCACGTGTAACTTAGGTGATGATGTGAATTAAGATTAAAGTTTTCTTGGAATAATCTTTTAAATGGGAATCACTATCCTTACTTATTGACTTTATAGATGTTTTCACCTAGGACTATAAAGATATGAAGGGCCTAGACCCTAGGATTTATCAGCACTGAGTGGTCTTGAAACTTGATGCTTATCTGACTAAACAATAGAGTTATTGTATGAACCCACACTATACTAAGTAGGTTAAAGAGGAATGAGATCGTTTGCTTCGGGTTGGGTTCATAGTCCCAGTCCAACATGCTAAGTGGATATCTCCAATTGTTATAGTTCCCAAGAAGAACAAGCAGTTACACATCTGTATAGATTACCAAAAGTTGAATGCTTCCACCATACCTTATTCTTTTCCTCTACCCTTCTTAGATAGTATGCTTGATGAAGTCGGTAGATGAAAAATGTATTCTTTTTTAGGAAGATATAATGGCTACAATCAAGTTCCGATGGCTGAAGCTAATATCCCTAAGATAGCTTTTATTACCGATTGGGGCATGCATGGTTATGTGGTTTGGGCTTTGAAACGCCCCAAGAACATTTCATCCCTACATGTGGAAGATTTTTTCTCCTTACTTGACAAGCTTTATGTGAGTATATTTGGATGATTTCTCGATCTTTGGTGCCACAGATGCACATTTGCTACATTTGCAACTCTGTTTCCTTAAATGTTAGAATTACAGACTTTGTTTAGATCCCACTAAATCTATCTTTGTTGTTTGTTGTGGTAAACTATTGGGACATACTATCTCGCAATGTGGAATTCATGTCGATCTTGATAAAGTCCATCTAATCTTATAGACCCCTTCTCCAAAGTCTCCCAAAGATGTTTTATGATTCCTTGGCCAAATCAGATGGCATGGCCATCACTTATGGTGGTTGGTCCATTTAAATATTCCCCTTACGTGTTTGACTACAGTGGAACCTTGAGATTTTCAGTGGACCCTTGAATGCCAAGAGTTTTGTTTGACTTAAAAGATTACTTACACAGGCATCGATCTTGCAAGCCCCAAACTGGGATCTTCCTTTTTTCATGTCTTTGTGGATGCATCTGACATTGCTATAGGGAGTGCCTTTATGCAACTTCAGGATAAATGGTTTCGATGATCTATTATGCTAGTTGTCAGTTAGCTCCAGTTGAATGAAATTATTATATTATAGGGCATGAATGTCTGGGACTGATCTATTCTGTGAGATAATTTTCTCATTATCTGCTTGGCTATCAATTTACCTTCCATGTGGACCACTCTACATTGAAATATTTGGTGTGTCAACAAAATTTAGGTGGCAGACTTGCCCGATGGGTCCTCCTTCTATAGGAATTTGACTATGATGTGGTCCATCATCTGGGATCTTCCCATGCAATTGCCGACTTTTTGTCCCAATTAGATTTGATGAAGCTCTAGTGGGCATAGATGATTCTTCTCTATTTATTTATATGACGGAACCCCACTTCTCATTGGTTCATTGGAATCTAGATGACTCCTATTATGATAGCATTATGAATTTTCTTACAATTGGTTGTCCACCAGACTCTATGTCAATTATAACACGACAAAAATTGGCTTTGTATAATAGATGGTTCCAAATTATTGTAGGCCAACTATACCATGCCGACCCCTTGGGAGTCTCGCTCCGGTGCATGATTGTTATGACGTATCTTCCTCGATTTGCATTCATTATTATGATTGTCCCATTCTTCAATCATGTGGTCGTGCCACCTTGCTTGTTTAAAAACCCCTTTGCTTTGCAATCACCCGCTATTATGTCTATGTGTTTGTCTATGATAGTAATGAACTTTGTGAACATTCACCTACTGTGTGAGTGATCATGAAAGTATTAGCACCTTTCGAAACGCTCTCCATTGTAGGATTCGATGAGACTAACAATTTTTTGACCCCACACCACCTTCTGCAATTTTGTCTTCTGCAATGGGAAGCTGATTCGACACATCCTACTGTAGAGATTCTTATATGTGCTATTACACTCGAACCCACCTCTATTGCATTTTGGACCATCCCTCTAAGTGGAAGAGCTTTGCACAATGCTAACCAAAGTGGTTTAGCATTTTTTCTTGCCCACTAATGATACAGCATCTGTTGGAACTCAAGGTCAAGCACAAGCATGGAAGCACATTAGAAAGGTGGACACACACAAGAAGAAGGAGCAAGTAGGGAGCTCCAAGAAGTACATGTCAAATTTTTAGAAGAATCCCCTACAAAAATAGTGATTTTCATCACTAAAAACCATTGTAAATACCATTTTCTATTTTTGTAACTTTATTTTGTTCAAGCCGAGGAGTCCTTGAGCTTGAGGAGTATTAGAAGTATCGTCCTACCAATTTTCGTAATTTTTAGACTTTGTTTGAGCTCTCAAATAAGCCCTGGAACCTAATTTTTAACTAGGCTGGACACTAGGTCTGGACAGGGCCAAAACTAGTCCAAAAACTATAAAAAGAGCTAGAGAGCTCATTTTTGAGGTTAGCTTGTTTAGAGAATATAGCGTTTGTAAGAGAAATCTTTTGCAATCGAAGCTTTCCATTGTTCCTTTCTTTGATCTTACTTTGTGTGTGTGTGTGTGTATGTGTGTGCATGTTTGTGTGTTTTCACTCACGCACTTGTGCCTTCACTTGCTCGTGGTCATCATACCGGTCCTCACATCTCCACGGATTGACAAGTAAAGGAGGTGGTGCTTACACTTGGGCTACACCAAATTTTGGCGCCGTTGCCGGGGAGAGAGCTTCGAGGACGAGCATTGTGATGGTAAGATCGTAGATTTGCGACGTTGGAAGGTAAAAAAACTATGTCATTTTTGTTCATTTTTTTATTTTTCTTCTTCATCTTCTTCATCATCATCATCTCCACCTTCTTCCATCTTCTTCTTCATAGAAATTTCTTGTTTTTTAGTGCATTTTCACCATTTTCATACCATTTTTCATGCATTATTGTGTGGGAAGGAGTTAGGAACTGCAAGGGAGAACAAGCGCCTGTGCTTTTCATGATTTTCTGCTCATACGGAGCTCGCCATTGCTCGGCGCTCAAAAATTCGAAGTTCCCGCCAAAAAATGCGATTTTGTGATGAAAATCACGATTCTGTGAAAATTCAAATTTTTTTGAAAATCATGATTTTTTGTTTCCCGCCTAAAAGCTTGCTGAAAGAATCACGATTCTGTGGTCATTCTCAGAATCGCGATTCTGTGGTTGTGCTCAAAATCATGATTCTCACAAATCATGATTTTCAGCCAAAAACACGATTTTATGAAAACACGATTCTCTGAGACAAAATCGTGATTTTCATTTCAAAAAACACGATTCTGAGAACCACGATTTTGTGAATCACGATTCTCTGAGACAAAATCACGATTCTCTAGAACACGATTCTCTAAAACACAATTCTGTGAAGACACGATTCTCTGAGACAAAATCGAGATTCTCTAAAACACGATTCTGTGCTCAAAATCGCGATTTTCAAAAAACACGATTTTGTGCTTGTACTCAAAATCGTGATTCTCTAAATTTTGAAAACCACGATTCTCTAAGACAAAATTGCGATTCTCTAGAACACGATTCTCTAAAACACGATCCTGCGAACCACGATTTTGTGAACCACGATTCTCTGAAACACGATTTTGTGCTCAAAATCGCGATTTCTAAAAACACGATTTTGTGAAAACACGATTTTGTGAATCACGATCCTGTGAACCACGATTTTGTGAACCATGATTCTTTGAAACACGATTCTGTGCTCAAAATCGCAATTTTCAAAAACACGATTCTATGCTCAAAATCGCGATTCTTTAACTTCACAGCATCGCGATTCTCTGATTTCACACAATCGCGATTCTCTGATTTCACACAATCGCGATTCCCTGATTTCACAAAATCGCGATTTTCTCCAAAAGGTCCTATTTGCTTGTTTTGACCCCCAGGAGCCTGATTTGACATAACTTTTTCATCCAAAGTCCATTTTTTGAGCTCTATAGCTCGTTGGAAAGATCGTTTCAAATCCTACACGGCCTCACCTATTTTTTATAAGAATAATGCGTTGATTTTCAGATAGGATATTTTGAAGTTGACCCTCCGGTGGGACTAGGAAACCAAGGGGGCCCCAAGGGATTTTGAGCAATACAAAGGGGAATTTTGGGACTAGAAGACAAAGCTTATGAACCTGAGGTCTGGTAGACACCTAGGCAAGGATAAACAAATCATTAGATCTTCTAAGACTAGTGTCAGCCATACAACTAAGTCTTGGGCACAACAACTAAGTGGTCATCCTTACAGACTAAGTTCAGACACAAGTGATTCAAAAATGTCTTTTAGCATGGGGAAACCTGTCGGTGGCTCAGGAACTAATTATTTACAAACACCAAAAGGTCCCTATAAGACACAGTTGGAATATATTCGGACCAACTGATTAGGTGCTCGCATCTATGAGGATGGCCTGAGGCGATCAGTGGTCCAACTCAAAAATCCAGATCAACCCTTTGGACTTGAACACTCGGTGGTCAAGTTCAAAGAGGGTTCATACATTGATAAGGAAGGAACCATGTATGTGGTCACCAACCTACCAAATAGGACTGATGAGTTTGGAAATGTCATTCCTGAGAATGAAATAGGAGACCTAGAACAAGGAAATGTAGGACAAGGACCCCAGACTCCTAGAGGTAAGTCAGTTTTGACCCGAGTGATCACTCTAGATTGGATCCCTCAAGACAACAAAAGCATAGAACTATTCTTGAAAAGAAACAGAGGAAGCCTTTTGGAGATTCAAGCCATATCAACCTAGCCAATTGGGCATAGTCATCATCTACGAGTTCAAGGATCCAGAGACACCAGGCAAAGTGGTCTACATGGATAACACATCAGAGAAAATTTTCTTGGTAACAGAACATGATAGACATGCATATACTTGGATGAGTGAATTGATTTTCCCTCCACCAAGATCCAATGTTTCCCATGGCCTCCAAGGAGTAGGATCATCCCATGCTCATGAAGCCCAGAGAGAAAGAACTAGAGAGAGACCTGAGGTAAGTTTTGCACACACCGTGGGCAGGAATAGGTCAGGATTTGAAAATGAAAGACCTAAAAGAGAGAGACATCAAGCACATAGGCAACAAAGAGATGAACAGGATTTTCCATTGCCTAGACCTCGAGAGCACCCAAGAACCCTTAGACCCACTCAAGTGATCAAGGCAATGAAGAATTATTTTGACGGATCAGGAGATCCTTATGATCATGTGGCTGAGTTCAAACAAGTGTTAAGAGCTGAACAGGTTGAGGATTTATTCACCCAGTACGAGGCATTTGGTTTGACTCTTAAGGGCACTACCTTGGCTTGGTTTCAACCATTGAGTAGTCGCAACTATCGCGATATAGGTCAGCTGCTAGACAAATTCATTGTAGAATTTTCCAAGAGTGGTATCAGGCATAACACATCATCCTTGATCCACAGTTTCAAGCAGACACCCCAAGAAACAATGTGACTAGCAGGTAGAAGGTTCAGACAGTACCTAGAAGGATGCCCTACTCCAGAGTTACCCACACCAGCCAAACAAGTGGCTTTGTTCTTAGATGGCTTACTGAGCACAAAGTTAAGATCATATGTGTACTTGAAAGAGCCTAGATCCATAGAAGAGTGTGTGCGGTTGTGCATTGACATAGAAGATAACTTGGGTGAGGAGTTAGGATTGTCCAAACTCTATAAGGATTGTGATAGTTCTATGGCCTAGCATGGACAAAGAAATACATGAGTGGATTAAGAATTGTCCAATGTGCAGAGAGAGACCCCCAGTGGAGCATGCGACCCTTTATCAAGTGTCATTAATTCCAGATTGGAGTGCTCCATTGGTAGAGTTTATGAGGTCGGGAAGGTTACCCGAAGAGGCTAGTCTAGCAAGAAGACGAAGCATGGAGCAAGAGGCTCAAGGCTATGCCTTAGTAGGAGAGAACCTATACCGAAGAGGCAAAGATGGTTACTTAAGACTGTGTGTTCATGAATCAGACTATTTAAAGGTCTTAGAGACTGCACATAGCGGTGTTGCAGGTGGACACTTTGGTCCTGATCGAGTAATCAAGACCATTCTATTCTCAGGACTTTGGTGGCCAACTCTTCATATGGATGCACATACCTATGTGAAGAAATGTGACACATGCCAACATGCAAAATATCCTATCAGAAAAGACGAGATGCCTTTGAGGCCCATGATGGGAGGACGTGCATTCTCAAAGTGGGGTATAGATTTTGTAGGTCCTATTAACCCCCCAGCTAGAAACTCCCATGCAGAGTACATCATTGTAGCCACAGATTACCTTACAAAATGGGTAGAAGTCAAAGCCACAACAAAGAATGATGCTCAGACGACGGCTAAGTTCTTATTCGAGAATGTGTTCACTAGATATGGACTACCAATAGAGTTAGTAAGCGATAGAGGCACCCACTTCTTAAATGAAGTCATTGAAAATCTTCTCCAAGAATTCTTGGTGATACATAAGAAGTCTGCCCCCTATCATCCCAAAGCTAATGGACAGGCCAAGAGCACAAATAAGATCCTATGTAATGTCTTGACTAAATTGGTAAATAATAAACGCTCTGATTGGGACAAACAGCTTCATCATGTTGTTTGGGCTTACCGAGTTGCCTACAAAACAATACTCAATGCCACCCCATTTCAGATGGTCTTTGGACAGAGTGTTGTGCTACCTTTAGATTTCCTAATCCCAGCATTAAAAGTAGCACAAGAGCATGAGTGGAATGGACATGAATTGTCCTCTAGGATCTTTGATCTAGAACGCTTAGGTGAGACAAGGCTACGCGCGGCGGCAGGTATCTATGCTGTAAAGAAAAGGCAAAAGGCATACTTTGATGCACACATCAAAGATAAAGGATTGAAAGAGGGAGATCTAGTGTTGGTTTACACACTAAAACAACATGCCCGTAAGTTGGAAAAACGAGGATATGGACCCATGATCATTAACAGAATTTCCACTAGCGGTGCAGTTCAATTGGCTACATTAGAAGGTGATATCTTGCCCAACTATATTAGTGGATGTAGAGTCAAGTTATACCAAGAACCTCTTACAGAGGATATGCTTACAACACTCAACACTGCTAAGAAACGAAAAGAAGAGGAGTTAAGGGTGAGAGAAGAAGCACAGGCAGAGGCCAGAGAGCGTATTAGGCGAAATAAGTTAAGGCGACTAGGCCTAGATGTCAACTCAAATGCCCCAAAATATCACATGGATATGTGCCAAAAGTCAGGCATAGCGACTTCTCCAATTATTGACCGACGTCCCTTTGTGACCATAGAGATAGGACAAGGAAAGGGTGCAAGGACTGTGAAAGCATTGATTGACTCAGGTGCAGCAAGTAGTGCAGTTCGACTTTCCTACTGCCAAGACTTGCAGTTGAACATCAATCCCATAGAAGCTTATCTCATAGGATTGGGAGGTGTGGAAACCCCTTGTTTGGGCAAGGTGGAACTTCACATCTACCTTCAAGATGTTCCAATGAAAGTCAAAGTGCTAGTGTGTCAAGATGAGAACCTTACAGAACCACTTGTCTTAGGACAAGATTGGATTTATGACAATGCAGTCAACCTAAACCTAAGAAGTCAAATTCTTCAAGTTTGGGTACATGAACAATGCATTACATTAGAATTAGAGAACTACATGCTCCCATATCATGGCACCACACACTCTCTTCGTTCTTCTAAGACTAATCATATGGAAGAAGATGTTGTATGTGTCAAAAGCTCTATGATGCAGAAGGAGTCAATCGTGGAAGAACAGGTTCGAAGGCGGGTGGATCTTTTTTCTTCTCCAAAGAATCAAGTAGCCACAGTAGTGATTCCACCACACAGGCAAACACAATTGTTCACGACAACTGCTACATCAAATAGAAAGACACCATTCGACAAGAAAGCAGTTCCGAGCATGAAACAGATCTGGGTACGCAAAGGAGAGAAACCACCAGCCTTGGCCCCACAAATCCCATCCAGGCAAGCCAACCAGGCCAGAAGACGAAGGAAACAGCTCGGACAAGCTCAATCACAAGGTATCCAACAAGTTTGGGTGCCTAAGAAATTAGTTGCAGCTCAACAAGGGCGATTACATATGTGGGTACCTAAGAAGCTCTTACATCCACAACAACCTATGTTCTCCCACATGCAAAAGGTCTCAACAAAGAAGCCAAAAAGAGAAAAGGGTAAGAACCACGTACAGAGACCGAAAGAAGATCAAATCAGCTCTTCAACAATAGTAGGAAGACGTGCAAAAAGTATATGGGTTTGGAAGCCAAAAGTACAAGTAGCCTCCACCGAACCAAAGCGCCAACCACACTGGATACCGCAGTTCAGAAAGCATCCAAAGAGGAAGACGCCTGAAGTGATCTCTATAGTGCCAAATGCTGTTCTAAAATGGACTCCAATAAGGAGGATTACATCAATTCGAGACTCAATGGATACCTCCACCAAGGTCGGCATCAACCTCCGCAAATAACATCGAAAGCCTTGACGAGCGACAACCATGTGCTCCTTGCACAACCTTGTCTATTGCACCATTCAGGTCATGCATTTCCAAAGTATGCATTAATATAGGGCCACATTACATGGCCGTGCATAGACACAATTGAGAGTCCCATGCACGAGAGCACATTGACACATGTAAACCAATTTTTGATACTAAACTTTGTCTTCTTGTTTTGTGACATTGTTCCTCTTTAAAAAAAAAAAAAAAAGAGAGAAAAAAAATAACTTGTTCCCAGGTTTCGCTCATGAAACATGAATGAGTCATGCTTAGTTGAAGATTGAACCTTCGATTACTGGGCATTTATCAGTCTGGATAGAAGTGTGTCTTAGCTAGCAGATGATATAATTGCTGCCTTATCTGGTAGATGTCAAGAACTTGGCATGAACATGGCATCCACAACTATGGTTTCCTCTTACTATGGTAGGAGTAAAGAACTTGAAGGTCCGCAACTTGAGTGATGCTTAACTACTGCATGTATGAGAGCATCCAGGGAGATATCTG
The DNA here is from genome assembly GCA_020310875.1 of Ceratopteris richardii. NCBI lineage: Eukaryota > Viridiplantae > Streptophyta > Polypodiopsida > Polypodiales > Pteridaceae > Ceratopteris > Ceratopteris richardii. The sequence continues at coordinate 195,381,444 of CM035418.1, forward strand.
CAAGGGGTAGTTTTGGTAACCTGCAAATCTTTGTATGTATACTGGATAAGAAGACTCCTGCTTATGGTGCGCTAAAGAGAATATGTGAAACTAAGCTTGGTGTAGTTATCAAATGTTGTTTGTCAAGGAATATAAAGAAATTCAATTCTCTGTATTTGGCAAATGAGGCTTTGAAAAGAGGAGACAGGATCAGCCACTCAAAAGATCTCATCAGTGGACCATCAACACGGACATTCATCAACAATGTTCCATTGCAAAGGCCAAGTGTACAACACGAAGAGATGAACATCAATCGACCTTCTCCATGGTAAGTATCTTTACTTGGGAAACATCATAACCATGATAGCTTAGGAAACCTCTTCGTCGACATACCCTTGAGCACTTAGCTCAAGAACCCCAATTTTTGCACCATACTTCTTCCGATGCATTTTCCAAGTAAGCATGCATAGGGCTACATTACAAGGCCGTGCACAAGGCGCATATTTTCCTCAACCCATGCACAAACACACTTACCCATCATCCACTAGGGGTTATGAGTACTCAGCATGACTACTATGAACATCAACTTTGGAAGATCTAGAGGACATCAACGGAGACTCACAACAACACAATCATGCTGGAATCCAACGAAGAAGTACATACCAAGGCACTACAACTTGCAAAAGCTCGCAATGACAGATGAAGAATCGGACAACCAACCCTGCCACATTTGGGAGCGAGACGACTTTTGTGAAGGGACACTCCCTCTCAAAGCACTACTTGGAACAACCACTACAACAAGGGTATGTCAGGGACGACAGACTCGAGAGGGGGGGGAGTGTTGGAACTCAACGTCAAGCACAAGCATGGAAGCACATCAGAAAGGTGGACACACACAAGAAGAAGGAGCAAGTAGGGAGCTCCAAGAAGTACATGTCAAATTTTTAGAAGAATTCCCTACAAAAATAGTGATTTTCATCACTAAAAACCATTGTAAATACCATTTTCTATTTTTGTAACTTCATTTTCTTCAAGCCGAGGAGTCCTTGAGCTTGAGGAGTATTAGAAGTATCGTCCTACCAATTTTCATAATTTTTAGACTTCGTTTGTGCTCTCAAATAAGCCCTGGAACCTAATTTTTAACTAGGTCGGACACTAGGTCTGGACAGGGCCAAAACTAGTCCAAAAACTATAAAAAGAGCTAGAGAGCTCATTTTTGAGGTTAGCTTGTTTAGAGAATATAGCTTTTGTAAGAGAACTCTTTTGCAATCGAAGCTTTCCATTGTTCCTTTCTTTGATCTTACTTTGTGTGCATGTGTGTGTATGTGTGTGCATGTTTGTGTGCTTTCACTCACGCACTTGTGCCTTCACTTGCTCGTGGTCATCATACCGGTCCTCACGTCTCCACGGATTGACAAGTAAAGGAGGTGGTGCTTACACTTGAGCTACAGCATCCATGCCCTCCTTGTCCTGTGTTGCTATGGAGAAGCTCTTTCCTTGACATAGCTCAAATGAGTATGCTATCAGCTATAGACTGGAGCTAGAGCGCTGCATTTTGCATTTCCTCTTTATCGCACTTAACCTCCAAAACTACCCACATGGCATTTCCTCCTAGTTCTACTCCATTGCCATCGTTGTTGTGCAATGACCAACCAGTTGGCCGTTCATACTCTTCAACTGCATTCATAAAGAATGCTAGCATGTTATTCGATAGTTATTATAATGATAATCAGTCAAAAACCTAATTGCCATGTCTACTATCTATTCTATATCCAGGCAAATTCCCCATCACCACCCGTGTCATTCTTGTTCCCCATCGTTTGGTATAGGCCACTCCTCCTTCAAAAGATGAGGATGACAAAAGCATCAACCTCATACTCCACCACTCCAAACCTACCCGTGTTGTAGTTTCACCTTCCTCTAGTGTCGAGAATGATGAACAACAAATGAATAATCCGCCTTTGCCACCCTCTCCTCTGGTAGTTGACAGTGAGCTATCATCCTCATCTTCTGCTCCTCCACCTCCCCCACCCCCTCTCCACCAAAGGATACTATCATGCAGGATGTTCCCCCCTTCACCCTCACCCTTCAAGAGTAAAGAACCCTCACTATCCCCCATGCCTTCTCCACAGCTAGTGGACACAGTTGCCACACCATCTCTTGACCAAGCACCCTCTAGCCCTACCATGCCCTCTTCACCCTCGTATTCTCTGCCCGGTACACCTCCCAATGTTGGATGGTCCTCCCTGTCCCCTCCTACCTTGCCATGGAATGCCACGATTGCATCTATCATAGATAAACCAGATGTACCTACCCTTCCCCCTCTTCCTACTACCCATGAAGCATATTGGCAATTTGGTGTCAATGACCATTGTGATGTCTAAGAGTTTGGTAGGCTTAGAGGCAACCTACTCCACATGTAGACTTTAATTTCTTGTGACATTGATTATTATCAGCAGTTGGCAGACCATTTCCAGCAACATTGTACTTGGTTGTAGCACTGTAACTAACAATTACAGCAAGATCTAGACCACCAAGTGTTCACCAACCAACAGCTGGGTGACACCTTGTACGAGGAAGCAAAGAAGATGTAGTATTTCAAAGGATTTTTTGAAGAATCCGAAAGAGAAGCCAACTTAAAGTACCAGACGTAGGTCACAAACCTGCAAGAAGCCAATTCTTGCCACCTCTTACATATCCAAGAGCTTGAAAAGGAGATGATGGTGCATGTCGGTGCAATAAATGAGATGAGGTTCTAGTTGCAGGATCAAGCCAATGAGTATGACCTTCTTCAACAGACTACCACTAACACTGAGTCACAACAAAGGAGAACAAAGACATGTTCTCTTTTCCTTTTTACCTAAAGACCATTATATCAAGCAATAAAGTGAGCATTTTACAATATCTAGAAAGCATCACTTGTTCTTGCTTGTAAATATTGTCACTAGAACCTTGATCTCATATCCCAAGTAGTCAAGATAGATATAATAAAATTCTTGTTGCCATGAAAACTAGTTGTTCAGCCAATCAAGAATCCCACATCATGATCTTTGACAATAGATTAGTGTTTAAGGTACAAGTAAGAGTTCGGGAAGCTCCTTCCTTACATCCATAACCTCAACAAGCACAAATTATAGCTGATTAAAAGTTACTCGAAAATTAGAGTACATGTGTTGCAAAAATCGGAACATTTTAACAAGGCAATTAAGATCATCCCCTTTGTATGGTTAAGATCCTCATTGAATGCATGGCCATATTCACAGAATATGAAAGACATTTCACAAAAGCATTCCCAAGAGAAGATAATAATCAACAAAATTATACTAAGAAACATTCACACATGATCAGAGAAATGCTCAAGATAAATCAAGTTGAACACAAAGTGGAAGCAGAACTCGACATTATATTTATATTAAAATGATGTTTTACATTTCCTGTGTAAGTACAAGAGTAATATGCATCTACAATAGAAGCTGATCATAGCTTTCCTCAGGCTCAAGGATATTGGGATCCTCTGGAACATTAGAACACATATCCTGCCTCTCTTGCTCCAAGATTGGCTCTTCAAGGTCAGCCGTGTCCCCCGGTTCATCTGCAAGTGGGGGAACAGGCTCCCTTGAAGCCGGTTGGAATCTCTCCGTGTCTGCAATGTGCTTCCTTCCAACCTCTTGGTCTTCATCTGGGCATTCATTCAGCCCATTGATTCTCATTCTAATAAAGCTCACTTGAGCATCATCCTTCTCCACAGCTATGCAGTGCCTGAACATCTTTAAGGAGCAAGCCAGAGTCGTTCCTGAAACAGCAGAAAACCACTTAGAGGTGTCAATCAACCATGACTAATGAAAATTGTGAAAATTGAAATTACCTGTGCCCGAAAAAAGGTCTAGGACCTAGTCATCATCATTGGAGAATAGCTGAAGCAATCTCATTATGAGTTTTTGTGGCTTCTGATAGGGGTTAACCAATGTCATGTCCCCAGATACATGACGAAGTTTCTTGGTAACGGCTGGGAACATGAGCACATTTGAGATCCCATTCTCATTGCAATGCTCCTTGACTCTCCTTTTGCTTACTTCATCATAATAGCCAACTGTAATGCATTCAGTGGAGCTCACAAACCTATGCAAAGGAGTGTGATTTACGTTTGTCTTCACCCTGCAAACAAGAACTATGAGTCACAGAGAGCATCATTAAAGCCACGGAGATAGAAAGAAGATTACTTACCACGTGAGGCACTCCACAGCATGACATCTTGCCTTCAGAGCAGTTGAAACAGAGAAGGACTGGTCTCTGCTATGGAAAATTACTATCCTCCAAAGAGGAGACATAGTCAACTCTGCAAAATCAGTGACCATCTTCCGAATCTGAGGGTGTTTGAAGGGTTCAGCATCATTAACTGATCCCAACATCCTAAATCCATAGGGTATGTCCGCTATGAGAAGGGAGAAATGTTTTCTAGGCACAACAGAACAAATATTATTTACATCACTACAAAATACATTGTAATATACAGGCCTAAGGGGGTCTAGGGGATTGGAGAAACATTTCAGATCAGGTTCATCATCAAAATCCATCTCCTTGGCTTTTAGCCTAGATTTCTCATGCCTTGCTCTTTGAATGTGAGCCAGGAATGCAGGGGGGCAATCATCTAGTAGCTCCGCAGACTTACTTTTCTTTGGTTTCTGCAGAAAAACGTGGAAAGACAACTAAATGAGCTCTTCAATACAACAAGCAGAACATAAGGAAGCGATGAATGGCATCGATTTCATGTGGGGGTAGATGCCAGGCATCGACTTTCTACTAAAAGTCGATGCTTGGCATCGACTTTGGGACATAAGTCGATGCCTGGCATCGACATATGCCACGAGGTCGATGCCAGGCATCGACTTATGCTGCAGGTCGATGTCGGGCATCGACTTATGCCCCCAAGTCGATGCCAGGCATCGACTTTTGGCTGCAGGTCGATGCCAGGCATCGACTTTAGCCGTAAGTCGATGTCAGGCATCGAATTCGTACTAAAAGCCTGGCATTAAATTGGTTTGGTGAATCAAGGCATCTAACCCAATGGCAAACCAGGCACAACCTCAGAAAGAGAACCTACCCAATCACGGAAAAGGATGAAATATTCTGATAAAGCTTTGTAGGATGATGTGGTTGGATAGTCTCTTTGGACCTCTGTCCAAGAAAAGCAACCCAGCCTCTTCATCATGACCTCCTGAATCTTCATGTAAACTTTATGACTACAATCACAGAAATTAAAAAGAGACTAGGTTAGACCAGAAACACGGGAGGAGGGAAAAAGGATCTGAGAATAACATACATACTTATTGAGCTCAGTCACCATCTCCTCCAGGCTTAAGTCCTTGGAGATTACCCTTGACAAAGTTGATATGATCAATGTATCATCCTTGATTCCTTGAAGGGCCCTCCATGGTGTCAGCTTCATGTCCTCGGGAGCCTCTTCAATTGAGAGGTCAGCTTTCCTTCCCTTTCCCTTCAGATCAACCTGTGGGTCTGGCCTCGACTTTCGTTGCTTCTGGCCCTTGACCTCCTTGTTCTCCCACATTGTGAAAATTTTATCTTGTAGATCCCAGATCTCACCTGTTCTGAATGCCAGTTGAAACCATGGATCATATTTCCTCAAGGCATCAGACTTTCTATTCTCATCCAGTGCAATTCCAACCTCAATAAGGCATTGCTTTCGTAGATTGGGATGTATTCTTCCAGCTTCCTTAACAAGACAGTCTTCATATTCATGGTGGAAGAACCGAATTCTCTCTATGGAGGACATTTTTTGCCTGTAGTCATTGTCATTGTTGTGATCCCAAGCAAGAAGCTTGGCTTCCTCAGTTGTAAGACCAGCATATATCTTACACTCTGCATACCTAAAGAAAAAAGTGGTAGGGTGCTCCTTCACTAGCTGTCTACGGGCCTCTGCAGAGTGTGAACCTCCAATCACATAATAAGTATACTCCTCAAATAAACCCTCATTGAACTCTTCCACAGAGCTGCACTCATTCGGATCCACCATGACAAGGAATGGCACAACAGTAGCATGAGGATTTATTCTCATTTTCTTCTTAAGATTCTGCACATGCAAATTGTGTGGCTCCCTGATCTCAAGGGGCCTCCTCCCTGTGACTAGATCTATTGGTGGCCTGTGGATGATATTGATTGGCAGGTGGAACAACTGCCCCTTCTTCACAATCTTTCTTTTAGCTATATCCTCCCTCATCTTGTTCTGCTCAGTACCAAGAACACCCGAGGCAAGCTCTCCACCAGGTGCAACAATTATATCCTCAGAGCTAGAGCTTGAGTCAGAAGACTCCTCTTCTGAAATTCTCTTCTTTTTCTTTTGAAGCTTTTTCTGCACGCTCTGCTTACCCCTTGCCTTTACAGGGGTTGTCATCTTCTGTTGTGTTGGCATGATGTTGCCCTGGATCCATGGCATCAAGTCCTTGATAAGATTGACTTAGTCCCTGCATATCTCAGCTAGACGATCTGGAACACAGCACTCTGGGCACAAGAAATCCATCTTGCATATAACATTTCTCAAACCTTTTGATGTCTCTACCAAGAAAAGGAGGTTGTCAGAATCCTCATCTTCATAATCCAGTTTGTACACAAGGCCATACTGAAAACCTTGTGTTGTTGTGATCTTTCCTCTCCCATATGCCCCTGCGAACACAAGAAGGACTGCATTCTTCTCTTCAACATACTGGAGGCACCACTCCAGATTTGTCATGTCCCGCAGTGGACGATCTGTCCTTAAAACCTCAGCGTCCCTCGACCTATCCTTCATAGTTGGATCATCCTCAGGAATTTTGATGCTACTCTGTCCACCTGAGGATATTCCTAGCGGGTTGCTGGCCTTCTCAGAGGATAAGGATACAATAAGTCTCTTTGGTTTCGCTTGGTGACCAATGCCTTTGTCACGTTGCTGATCACCAGAGCCCATGGTGACTTTCAGTTTCTTGAAGGGCCTCTCACTCTTGGACTCCGCATCCCTGAAGGCGCTTGGAATAATCAGCTCATACGTAAATGTGGTTTTCAAAGGCCCAAGTCGATGCCAGGCATCGACTTTTAGGTTCAAGTCGATGCCAGGCATCGACTTTTAAGTGCAAGTCGATGCCAGGCATCGACTTTGTGTGCAAGTCGATGTCGGGCATCGACTTGCACTTAAAAGTCAATGCCTGGCATCGACTTGAACCTAAAAGTCGATGCCTAGCATTGACTTCCACCCAAAAGTCGATGCCTGGCATCGACTTTGCTCCCTAAAGTCGATGCCTGGCATCGACTTTAAGGCAAACTTCGATGCCAGGCAAGTCGATGCCTTGCATCGACTTGAGGCTGCAAGTCGATGCCTGACATCGATTTGCACCTGCAAGTCGATGCCTGGCATCGACATGCACACAAAGTCGATGCCTGGCATCGACTTTCAGGTGCAAGTCGATGCCAGGCATCGACCTGAGGCCTCAAGTCGATGCCTGGCATCGACTTGAGGCCTCAGGTCGATGCCTGGCATCGACTTGCACCTGAAAGTCGATGCCAGGCATCGAGCTGTACCCTCATTGGATCTGTATTTTTAGAGCTAAGAAAAATAAAAACCTAGAAAGCAGACTCTTTACACAAACATACAAAGGGAATCTTTTAGGAATCTTTTTTTATGGTATGATTTTGCCTACCTCTTGGTACTCTTGCCAACATTCTTCTTCTCCATCATAGTTGCCTTGCTTGTATGCTGAGCTCTGTGCTCCATAGCTGTTTGTGCTCTGTTGCTCTCTGTTGCTCGTGGATTTTGAAAATGAGAATGATCTCCTCCTCTGCTATTTATAGGCAATTGGGTAACTTGAACTAGAGACTAACTGGATCTAACTGAATGAGTCCAGTTGCTAACTATATCTGTCAACCAATCTAACCAGGGAATACCACTCACACAAATAAGCTGTTTCAGAGCCACTTTAATGAAATATTCATAGAACATTGCAACTATTTATATACATTTGCATGGAAATTACCTTTCAATGGCAAGAGTATGGTATGTACATGAGGATGTCTAATCTCATGTAGAGATTTTTTCTTAGAATCTCTTGCTTGGGAGAAAATCAAGTCTAAGTTGTGTTGAATATGGGAGATTAATGACATCTTTATAGTGTTATCCTCTTCACTTTAGTTCATATTCACATTTATCTTGTAACACATTGTTGAAATGGAAAATCAATGTATGAATAAACATTCAAGTAAAGAACCTTGCAACTATTTATGTACATTTGCATGGAAATTACACTTCAAGTCTAAGTTGTGTTGAATATGGGAGATTAATGACATCTTTATAGTGTTATCCTCCTCACTTTAATTCATATTCACACTTATCTTGTAACACATTGCTGAAATGGAAAATCAATGTATGAATAAACATTCCAAGTACCTCTTTTACACATAATTCTTTTTTAATATACTTTCATCTACCTCTTTGAGATCTAGCCAAGACTACAATGAAACCTAATCCTTGAAATCTTATTTAGTACCAAAGGTAAAATTTCTTCTTGTATAGTCTTCAATGGCACTACTACAAACAATTTTAATATATAATCCAGTTGGAACTCAACTTGGATATATTTTGATTCACTCACAATGCTAAGACTCAATGACTCATATCTAGTTAGAAATCAATTGTGTTTCTCATTTCAAAAGTGAATCAAATCTTTGGTTCCCTTATTAGTGTATATTTGAGTAATTAAGTTATTTGATGTAATTTGATGTTTAATGTTATTTAATGTACTTTAATAAACTTTTGATTTCATATCTTCTTGAGGTGACATTTGATGTGACATCTTCACTTGATCTCGGATTTCTACTTATTTAAAAAGGTCATTCATCTTCAGTCTTCTGTGAACTCAATGAAGATGAGCTCAATCTTTTTAGTGGATGCTTGGGCATCAGCTTCTTCTACTCATATTGATACAGTTTCGGATTCATTGTTCTTAGTTGATCCTTTCCACAGAAGTGATGATCCCTATGATTTAGGACGTGCTGATGGTTCCATGTTTTTTGTTGAGTCATTTAAGTTATCCAATTCACAGTGCAATGCTGCTCAACCAAATGCACCTCTTGATCTCCCATCTGATCCAACCATTGATCTCCCTTCTGACTCAAGTGCATGTGGAGCAACGAAAAAGCAAAGCAAGCTCAATCTACAATTTAAAAGAAGGCCTCGTGAAGTAAGTCAAAAAAGATTTAAATTTCTTACTTCAGATAGACAGATTGCATTGGATATTGTGAAGCATTGTTGTGGTTTGAAATGTTTGTACAATTTAGGAATGAAGAAACTAAAGCACCTAAGAGAAAAATTCCTCCATTTAGATAGTGAAAGGCAGGATATATACCTTGTTTCTCACATGAAAATGATTGAGGATAACATGTCAGTAACACGTGTTGGTTTTGAATATTTCTTTAGTCAAGGGATGCGATGTTGTAGGGCTGCATTTAAAATTGCAATGGGTGTGGGAAATTTTAGAATACATAGGGTTCAACAAGGGCTTTTGAATGGGGATCTCATTTTGGATACGTTCCATGTTAGGACCAAAGGATCTGTTGGACGTCATGCAATGAATTGGATGATGAACTATTTTAGCTTGCATTGTGAGGTTATGCCTACAACTGGAAGGTTGCACTTGTCAGATAACTTTACTCGTCGAGAGGTATTTCAAATATATAGAGAAGACATGGAAAATAGAAATGAGAAGTATGTGTTGTATCGTCACTTTACTCGATTATGGAAGGAAGAGTTTAACAATGTTTCTATTCCTCGTAAAGTTAGAATGGGTGAATGTTCAGTTTGCGCCACTTTGAAAAACATGGCAAAAGGGGCTACAACACCACAGGAAAAGAATAATTTTAAAAACCTTCTTAACAACCATCGTGAGAGTCAAGCTTTAGAGAGAAAGAAAGCAATTCATCATCGAAGTAAAGCACTCAGAAATCCGGAGCGTTATATGTGTTTGTTGATCGATGGTATGGATAAAAAAAAAACTTGTTTGCCACATTTTTATCGCATCCCTAAGGACATTGGAGATGAAGTCCTTGTGCAAATGCGTTTGGTTGGTGCTTTGGTATACAATGGAACTGTAATGTCCAAGGTTTTCTTCACATATCCGAATGTGCATAATGATCCAAACCTTACAGTTACTGTCATTCATCATGTTTTGCAATCATGGAAGGGTCTTTTGCCACCAACTCTATATTTGCAACTAGATAATACTGCAAGAGAGAATAAAAATTCTACAGTCTTTGGATATTTAAGCATGCTTGTTGAAAAACAGGTATTTCAGAAGGTTAAGGTAAATTTCCTTCTGGTTGGCCACACTCATGATCACATTGATCAAATGTTCAGTACTTTCTCTAAGAAGTTGGCACGTAACAATGCTTTTACTCTTCCGATTTTATCTGAGTTGATTTCAGAAGCATATACTCCAAAACCAGAAGTTCAACACCTCACACAAATTTATGACTTTAAGCACTTTTGCTCAATGGGCCTTGATAACAGTGCTAAGGTTTTGGCTCCATTGCACAATATTAGTTTCAACCATGTATTCTTGATGAGGAGGGTTGATGAAATAACCCTTTTATTTGCAAAGCAGTATTCATCTTCTCTTGGGTGGGAGCCTAAAGAGGGATGCAGATTCTTATTGCAGGTGCCTAATTTGTCTACTGTGACAGTGTATGGTGCAGAACAATCACCATATGAAGATAAAAACAATACAGAAAGATGTGGAAATGTGGTTGATCAAAGTAAAAGCTGGATGCATGCACTCATTGAAAAGAAGAGACATGTTGAGCGTGCAAAAAAATATGCTGGAGATCAAGATGTATCTTGGTGGGAGGACTTTTTCAATCATCAAGAAGAGATTATACAGTATACAATTGCAGGTCACTGGCCAGTTGATGTTCCATTCACATGGGATTTTTGTACACAAAGATCCGTGAATGTGGCCCAAGCATGTAATGAAGATGCACTTCAAAGTTTTATACATCCACCAGAAAGAAATATTTATGTAGGCCCAAGGATGACAAAACAGGCAGAAGCAAGATGGCAAGGAAATTTAATAGAGATAAATGTTGGAACACTTATTGCAGTTCTTGCTGATGGTGATGAGGCTACCAGACCATTTTGGATTGCAAAGGTTTTAGAGATAACTAAAGATATTGATCAGAGAAGAATAGAGGCTTTGATGGTGCATTGGTATTACACTAAAAGTAGTAATGCATTCACAGGTAAATATAACTTAGAAATGGTGTGTGATACTAAACGAACAGGTTCAAAAAAGAAAAAGAATATTCGAAGCACATCCACTCTTAAAATGGATGATGTAGATATTCTTGTTTATGATTTTTCCTTGACAAAAACAGGTCACTTGAGGAAAGCAACCATCAACATGATAAAACAAAAGCTTCCAGATGTATGTGGTACAGGAAATCATAGGCAAACAAGAAGAGTTGTGCATGATCCTGCAGAATTTGGTATGTACGTGGATGAAGACAGAGCTCTTGTGGATATAGAAGAAGAAGAAGAGAGCTCTCAACAGTATGAGACTGAATCAAGTGCATCAGATGATGAGGGTGTAGACATGGATCGACAAAGTTGTGAGATGCATTGAAGCTCTCAGACATTTTTAGTGCTTTTGTAAATGCCTCGAAGTAGTTTGGTTAATGAAACCATGTTTTGTAGCAATTTTGACTAACAATCAGATATCCACCCATTAAAAATATGTCTAAAATGTTATTTTTGTATAAGAACTATTCAGTTCTACATTCTTTATATAGATTTTAGACATGTCAATGTCCTATCATATAGATTTTGGACATGTCAATGTCTTATCATATACATTTTGGGACATGTCAATGCCTTATATAGTGAAATTTTGACTACATTTTGAGCTCTTTTTTTATGAGAAAATGACAAAAAATGTCAAAAATCACATGTTTTCACCTCATTTTTGTAATATATGTATACTGGTATAAAGGAATCTCAAACATAAGCTGCCATTTGCTTGATTTTTGACGAGAGTGTTCTCTTTTTACGACATAGTTCTCGTTTGTTACGACTCGCTGTTCACTACCCTCCGAGAGACCAATGAACAGCTATCTGCTCAAACAGTGCAACAGGAATAGAAGCTTGAAGCCGTCAACCAATACCTTACTAATCTCCAATAGTCTCTAGAGGTGGAGAAGTCCCTCAAGAAGTAGGCTACTCAAGTAGCTCGAGTACAGACAAAGCACTAAAAACATCTGGCAAAGTAAGATTTTTATCTCAATGAAGAATTCGGCCTACAACTTGCTGACACGTAGAGCCTTTCTATTGTCAACCAAGCCTCCACATCGGATAACCCCAAAGCCTGTGTCACTCTTCTATTGGAGGAAGTGCAAAAGCTCTAAAAAACTATATGTAAAAAGATCCATAACACTTTTGTAGAAGCCCATGATTCGTTTAAGAATGATGTATTTACCCCTTTGAAAGATGAGCAGGATGATGTAGAATAAGTCCTCCGCTGTTTTTTGGGTTCAGGTCATCCGGGCATGCTAGTATTAGCCATCGGACACCTATGTAAAATTATCATGAAGCAACTCGCCGAAGAGGTAGAGTTCCAACATGTAACTTTTCATATATAATTCACACCGTTCTGTCTTGTGCAAAGAGAGTAGAAGGAAAAAAGTCTTAGACAGGCACCGGACGTGCTGGGTTGTCTATGTTCTACTGCACAATGATGGTTTGCTTCTGCATATTGTTGTGTATTGTTGTCTGAAGTATTTTGTTCTGTTGGATTAAGTAAGTTGATTGTCCTTTGGTGAAGTTACTCATTTTAACAAGTTAATTAGTTGGTGAAGCATAAGTCTATAATTTGTTCAATGTAATTTGATGAAGATAACACAATATGTTATTGATATTGTGTTAATAAGTCCAGTGTATATCTCTATTCGATGAGATAGTTGGGAAAAACATAGGGATCAAGCATTAATGGATTCTACAAGCCCAAGAACCCCGCCAACCTTATCATGTTCCTTAACCAGACTAGATAGTAGAGGTTAACATCTCTCACTATACTCCTTGGTGGGATGTTAGGCTTCCAGGCTGCGGTCATTCATTATAACAAGGGATTTTATGAATGACTCAACCACAGTGGTTGAGCGTCTTGCACAAAGAAGCTCCCTTTGAGCTGCACTTTCAAGTGCATCTTGAACTGAACCATAGAGCTTTGCTTGATGGAGAAGAGGATTTTTTCATCTCAACTTATCCAGACTTATGTGAATTCTTATCATTGTAAATTTCTCTTTTATATCCCTTTCTCCCACCCCTTTTGTCAGCAAGACCATGCCTTCACTGATAACTCCTTCCGGATGTCAACTCAAGGTATATCATCCAATCTTTCAATACTCCATCCTTTTGGTTCAGAATAACTTCATATTTCTCCTTAATGCAAAGAGATCCCACATCCCAGGCGTCTTCAAAGAAGGTTAATCAAGTTCCCAAAACATTTGCTTCTAGGGTCTACCACGTGATTGTCCTAGCTAGCCCAAGGTAGCAACTAAACCAGAGCTTGCTTCATCCAAATTTTCTTTATCTTATTGACTATTAATGTACCCTTTTAGGAGAACCATAACAACATATTTTACCTCTGTCAATCATGCTTCTAGTTCCTCTTGTTGTAGTTGTAGTATCTCCCCTTGTCCACATGATCTTCTCAAGCCTTTGCATTTTGGTCTGCCATCTTTGGCTTCATCTCCCACATGAAAAGTGAGACCTTTCAAATTTCCTACATTTTTTAAACCTCTCGATCCATCCATCTTCTCTTTAGCATGCTTTAACACAGTATTACCTATAGTTAGTCTCATGTTGGAAATGCTTTTGTCTTCTCTGATAGATCTCCTTCTTCCTACAACTTTTCTTGACTTTCTCCCTCTCTACATCACGTGGTTCCTATTTGCTACTTCTCCTTCTTCCTATGATAGAACAATTTTCAGCCTACTAGATGCACCGTTTAAGTCACCAACTTTCTTCGAATCACTAGTACATATTTCATTCTCTCCTAAACCTTCACAAAGGTTCTATCTTTATTTGAGTCACATTCTGATGCTAACACTACATCATTTACAAAGTGATGAGCCATTTCCTTAGAACATTTCCTCATAGAACTTGCACCTCTAGACGCTTGTGCATAGGTTGAACCTTAGAACATTCCCTCATAGAACTTACACCTCGAGACGCTTGTGCACATATTGAATCAACATCTTTATCTTTTGTATCAAAACTCATCATTACGTTACCTATAGCATATTTTAAGGATAAATATAAACCACTTTCTAGGATAATTATTCACTATAAGAAAAAGGGGGGCATAAGAACGCCCCCAATTTTTAAAAAAAGTGAGGAGCATCGCTTAGGTGACACTATTTCCAATGAGCATTGCATAAGCGAATCTCCCAAAAGAAAATAAAAAGTGGTTGTTGCATAAGTGATGATTAGCATCACTTATGTGATGTAAGTAACTATAGGGATGCTCTTAGTGACGTTGGCAAACTGATTGCGATGAAAAAGCATCGCATAAACGACATCCTGTGAATACAAAGTAAAAAAAAAAAGATTCCTCCCGACACATTTGTGCCGGGATTGAGCGTGAGAGACACACATTGAGTGCAAGCAAGACAAGAAGACACACACAAAATGTGAGCAATGTAAGTACATACACATATACACACACTCATAGACACACACACATACACATATACACATACAAATACACGTACAATAACATACACACATATACATACACATGCATATACACACATACACATACACATGCACACACATACACATACACATACACATACAGAAACATAAACATACACATACACATACACACACATAGACACATACACACACATGTACATACACACATTTACACATACACATGCATGTACATACACACACATAGCTACACACACATACATACAACGATATGCATACATACATGCATACACACATATACACAATACATACACATACACACACATAAAGTCACATACACACATATATGTACACATGCATACACACACATACATGTACACACATACATGTACACACATAAAAATACATACATGCACATAGACACACACACACACATACACTCAGATGCATACATACACACACATGCATACACATGCATATGCATGCATACATACATACATACATACATACACATGCACATATACACACATATGAACACAACCACATACATGTATACACATATGCATACCCACATACAGATACATACACATATTTATCACACACACACATAGAGAGAGACACACATACACATATACATCATACACACACATACACTCACATGCATACATACACACACATTCATACATACACACACATGTGTACATGTATACACATGCATATGCATGCATACATACATACACACATACATACATACATACATACATACATACATACATACATGCATACATACACAAATACACACATACATACACATGCACATACACATACACACACATATGCATACAACCACATACACATATACACATATGCATACCCACATACAGATACATACAGATACTTTTACATATACATCATACACACACATAGACACACACACACACACATACACTCACATGCATACATACACACACTTGCATACACATGCATATGCATACATACATACACACATGCAAACACACACATGCACATACACACATGCATACACGCACATGCACACATCCAAATACATATACATATACATACACACACATAGACACACACACATAAACACTCACATGCATACATACACACATATGCATAAACACACATATACACATACACATACAAATACATACACACACATAGAGACACACACACACATACACTCATATGCATACATACACACACATGCATACACATGCACATGCATACATACATACACACATGCATATAAACACATACACATACACAGACATGCATAGACACACACATACACATATACACACACACACAGATGCACTATACATACACACACATGCACATATACATACACGGACATACACATACACACACATACACTTACACACACATAAAGTAACATACATATATATACACATGCATACACACACATACACATACACACACATACACATACACACATACACATACATACACACACATAGACACACACATAGACACACACATACTCACATGCATACATACACACACATGCATACACACACACATACACACATACATATATACACACACATACACATACACACACATAGATATACACACATACACATATACTGGAGAGTGTTAATCTCCAAAAGAACAAGTTATTCTTGAAATTAGAGCACCTCTATATCAAGAATAACTTAAAACCTTCACCAATTTGGAGGATCAATACTCATCTACCAAAATCTTGAACAAATTGTGAAGAAGATTACTACACAGAAAGTCTAATGCACATAACTCAATCATTAACTTGACAAATGTGTAAAGTTTTTGATAAAACTTTGCACAAGCAGTTGCCTATAGTTTGTGCACCTCCTCCAAGTTAAATCATTCCAAAAAGACTCAGTAGATCTTGAGAAATGATCTTAACAAGTCACCTATGTCTAAAACTGTAGTTCTTTACAGTCGACTTTGACACCTGCAACTTCTAAAGCTTGGTTCTCCCAAAGTAGAACCCGTTTATGCAAATGCTTTTAGCCATAGATGTCTTACCTTCCAACTTAAATTTTGACTCCTCATTTGTGCAAAACTTTACACTGTGCACTGAGAACTAACCATTTCTTTGACCATCGGGATTGCGCCTATTTCAGAAGACACTTAACACTTCCTCACATATGAATGTTCCTACTCATAATTATCACAACTTGTTTACAATTAGGCTCTCAAACGTTAACCATAGACTCATTGAATATGGAATTAGACACCTACAAAAGGATTCTTGAAATGATCAAACACAAAGGAGAACACATAGAAAAAATCGGGTGCAACTTTTCTTCATTACTGAAAAGTTTTACATCTAGATGAGAGAGCTATCTTACTCACTTCACAAGTGTCTAATGACTTCTGATTCTCTTCGATTCTTGTTCTCACACACTCTCTCATATTTGCCCCGACATTTTTCCTTGTATATATAGGCAAATATGTACAAGTTCATCATTGTACAAAAGTATAAGTGAGCTAACTCTAAATTAATGTACATATGTATACACATCTTCATTCTCTGAACATGTACTTTCTTCATGCTTCATATCTTGATCTTTTCTTCAATCCTTGACTTGAAAACTTCAATTGGTGATTGCCTTGCACCAACAGCTTCCCCTCAATCATCAATTGAGGTTTTCTCTATCTTCTTTATACATGCCATATCTTTGAATCTTTGTAGCTTTGGTCCATCCAAGCTTTTGGTTAGCATATCAGCTATCTGATCTTTTGTTGAAGTATGTATAACTTCAATCTCCTTATCCATCACCTTCTTTCTTAGAAAATGATACTGAATCTCAATGTGTTTAGTCCTAGCATAAAAAACAAGATTAGCAACCAAATACAATGAACTCATGTTATCTCCATGAATAGTGGGTGTACTCTGAATGATGTCAAAACTCTTCATAAGAGTCTTAAGCCATATCACTTCCTTTGTAGCTTCCACCATACCTTTGTACTCAGCCTCTGTGGATGATAGAGCAATTGTGTGTTGCTTCTTTGAACACCATGAAATTAACTTATCTCCCACATAACACAAGTATCCATAAGTTGATCTCCTATCATGAGGATTACATGCCCAATCTGTATCACTGTATATCTTGATGTTTGTATCTGATGTAAAGCCATAATACAAACCTTCTTTGAGTGTACCCTTAATGTACCTCAACACTCTTTGTCTTGCAACCCAATGTTCTTTCCTAGGACAATGCATGAACTGAGATAATACTCCAACTGCATATGACAAATCATGCCTAGTTAATGTAGCATAGATTAGACTACCAACCAAACTTTGATATAGCTTCATGTGCTTGAGTTCTTCTCCTCCATATCTGTTCACTTTTGATTCACCTCCAGTGGAGTAGGTGCTACCCTGCAATCATCCATTTTAAACTTGATCAACAAGTTTTTCAAATACCTTTCTTGAGTTGCATATACTCCATGTTGAGTGTATGAGATCTCCATGCCCAAGAAATATGACAAATCTCCCAAGTCACTAATCTTGAACTCTTTCTCCATTTGCTTATTTAGGCTTTGAATGCCTTCCTCATCTATACCTATAAGAATTATATCATCAACATATATGCACATGTAAATGAACCCATCATCACTTGCTTTGACACGCAAGCTACTATCTGCTTTAGATACTTGAAAACCAAGTTCCTTCAAGAACTCCACAAGTCTATAATTCCATACTCTTGGGGCTTGCTTCAAACCATACAAAGCTCTCTTGAGCTTACATACATGATCTGGATACTTTTCATTTTTGAATCCTTGTGGTTGCTCCATGAAAACATCATCTGAAATGTAACCATTTAGAAAAGCACTCTTCACATTTAATTGACATAATTTCCAGCCTCTACATGTAGCAATAGCTATGAGTGTTCTGATGGTTGTCATCTTTGCCACAGGATTATAGGTTTCATCATAATCTATACCATATGTTTGAGAAAAACCTTTCACAACAAGTCTAGCTTTATATCTAGACACACTTCCATCTATAAATCTCTTTGTCTTGTAGACCCATTTGCATCCAATGATCTTTTGACTATTTGGTCTAGGAACCAAATCCCATGTCTCATTCTCCATCCCCAATGCATCATACTCTTCCTGCATAGCTTTCTCCCAATTTTCCTTACCTTTTGCCTCTTTATATGTAGAAGGGTCTTCATCTGCCTTTATCATATAAGCATAATCTTTGATAGCCAAAAAAGAAGTGTCATAGCTATACCTTGTAGGTTGCCATTTGTGTCTTGATGACCTTTTGAGTTCTCCACTTCTTGAGGTTTCTGGTCCATCACATTCTGGATCAAACCTTGGCACTTCTTCAACTTCAACCTGTACTTCATTATTCTCTTCTTCATCGAATATTTGAACCTTTGATTTACCTTTCTTTTGAGTCACAACTTCTTCATCACCTGCATGAATATTGATTGTACCTGCATACCAAGTACCTTGCTCACCAAGTGTAACATCCTTTGACACAAGGAATTGTTTTGTGGATGGACTCCACAACCTATATCCCATCTACTTATCATCATATCCAATGAACACATACTTTTCAGCTTTAGGTTCCAATTTGTGCCTTAATTGAGATGGCACATATGCATATGCCAAACATCCAAATACTTTGCAATGATCTAGAGTAGGTCTCTTACCCCACCATGCTTCATATGGTGTCATACCCTGCAAAGCTTTACATGGTAATCTATTGACCAAATATGTGGCTGTATTTACAGCCCAAGCCCACAAATAATTTGGGCAACTTTTCTCCTTCATCATAGATCTTGCAAACTCAACAAGAGTTCTATTCCTCCTTTCTGCTACACCATTTTGTTGAGGAGAGTACCTTCAAGTAATTTCCCTTTTTATACCTGCATTCCACAAGTAATCACTGAACTCATTAGAGAAATACTCTCCCCCTCCATCTGACCTTAGTCTCTTCAATTTTTGACCTGTAATTCTCTCTGCATACACATGATAATGTTTGAATGTATTGAATACTTATGACTTATCTTTGATCACATAGATAGTGATCCATCTGGTAGCATCATCAACATAAATCACATAATACCTTGAACCATTGATATTGAAATCCTTTGATGGTCCCCACACATCTGTATGTACCAATTCAAGCTTCTCTGAATACATAAAACCATGCTTGGAATAAGATTGCTTATGAGCCTTACCTAATTGACATGCCTCACATATGTATGTCATATGTTGACCTACAACATTAGGCAATCCAATAATTGAACCATTGTTAACCATATCTTTAATACCTCTTTCATTGAAATGTACAAGCCTTTTGTGCCAAAGATCTAACTCAGAGATCTTATGTCCTCCATAGGTGAACAAGGCATGACCAATGTTACCTTGAATCTTCGATGTGAACAATCTTCCTTCTTTCTTCCCTGAAATATTTGTTTATACCCATTGCTAGGGTCTTCCACAAAAACTCCATTAGTGAACCTAACTTCATAAACTTTTTCATTTTTTGTCCTACACTTATCAGATTCTTTGAAATTGTAGGAACATACAAAACCTTACTCAAGAGAGTACTTCCATCCTTGGCCTTCACTGATCCAATTGACTTCACATTGTGCTTTGTATTGTCACCTGTTTGAACTACATGATTAGTTACCTTATTCTCCAAATCAATCATCAAAGCTATGTTGCCACTTAGGTGATTGCTACACCCTGAGTCAATGTAGAAGACTCTTTGATCTTCACTTTGCCTTTCACAAGTTGCATTCATTATCAATGTTGAATCCTCCTTCTGATGTGAAGCATAATTGTAGTAGGTATTGTTGTATTGTTGGCTTTGGAATCCTTTACCTGCATTTCTTCCAAAATAACCTCTACTACCTCTACCTCTGAAATTACCTCTTTGATTTCTGCCTCCTCTTCCTCTTGAATTAAAGTTCTGATTATATCCACCATTATTCTGAGTATTGTGCCAACAATCATGAGCTAAGTGATTTGTCTTACCACAAATCTAGCAAGATTTGACTCCATCTTTATTACTTCTGCCTCTTCCTCTACCTTTGCCACCTCCTCTTTGTTAGCAGCGGACAAGGGACTGAAGGACTAACGAGGCATGGCAGTCAGAGAAGAGAGTCAGAAGGGAGAGAAGGCGCAAGCAGACAAGGGAGTCAACGAAGATCTGGCAAATAGGCCAATAATTTTCTCCAGGAAGAAGCACGCATGAGCATTCACGCAGATTTAGCACTAAGGCAACCTTAATTTTTCAAAAACCTCTACACCAATTAAAAGTGATTCTCATCACTAAACACCATTGTAAATATCATTTCATCTTTTTGTAGCTCCATTTTGTGCAAGCCAAGGAGTCCTTGAGCTTGAGGAGCTTTAGAAGTATCTACCTGCCAATTTTCATATTTTTTAGATCTCGTTTGAGCCCTCAAATAAGCCTTGGAACCTAATTTTTAACTAGGCCGGACACTAGGTCTGAACAGGGCCAAAGCTAGTCAAAAACTATAAAAGGAGCTAGAGAGCTCATTTTTGAGGTTAGATTGTAATAGAAACAAACTTGTAAGAGCTTCTTGAAAAGTAATCTAAGAACTCCATTGATTCTCCCTCTTTGTCTTGCCGTGTGTGCGCGTGTGTGTGTATGTGTGTGCATGTTTGTGTGCTTCTCACTCACGCACTTGTGCCGCCACTTGCTCGAGGTCTTCATACCATCCTCACGTCTTCCCGGATTGACATTAAAGGAGGTGCTACTCATCACTGAGCTACACCAAATTTTGGCGCCGTTGCCGGGGATCGAGCTTTGAGGACGAGCGTGTGATGGTAAGACGTAGAGTTGACGCGTTGGAGTTGTAGGTATTTTCTTCACTCTCATTGATTTTCTTTTACTTTCTTCACCATCTTCATCACCATCATCAACATCACCATCTCCCACCTCCATCTCCATCATCGCGAAAATTTCTATTTTTTGATCATATCACCTTCCCCACCTCATTTCCCTCATTTGACGTGTGAGAGAGAGCGAGAGAGCGATATTGTGTGTGCGGATTTTGCATGTTTCTTGAGTTTCATTGCAGGTTCTTGCCGAATCACCATCCCCAGCTTCCTGCGCAGGTACGAAAAACTTAGAAACTGTCTCGCGGTTGCAGGCTTCTGTCGATCGCGACTGACAGAAATTTTTGGTTTTTTACAAATTTGAGTGCACCACTAGAACAAGCACAAGGAGCACATCCTAAAACATTAAAAACAGTAGAAAAATTCCGAGGTTCCCTGTCAATCGCGACCGACAGACCCTGTCAATCGCGACCGACAGACCCTGTCAATCGCAATCGACAGACCTCCACGATCGACTGACTGCCACGTAGGACCTTGTCAATCGCGATTGATACCGTCGATCGCGATCGACTTAAATTCCACGACTGATTGACTTTTACGCGTAGCCACGTGTCCATCACGACTGATAGGCCCTCGATTGACTGAAATCTTGACGAAAAACCCGGAAAATGTGTCGATCGCGATTGATACTGTTGATCACGATTGACAGCCACGATCGACTCTGTCGATCGCGATTGACACTGTCGATCGCGACTGACAGCCCCGACGGACACCTCTGTCAATCGCGATTGACAGACCTGTCGATCGCGATTGACAGGCTTTTCGGCCAAAAAATTAGGGATTTTTATTTCAAGTTTTGGGAAAAATTTTGTGGCATATTTGTCAATCCATTAGCATTTTGTGAGGTTCCTACACTTGTGATTTGGAGAAAAACATAGGATCCGTCAGCCAGACTGAATCATGTCTTAACCCCCTAAACCCTGAACAGTCATAACTTCTTCATACGAAATCAATTTTTTGAGCTCTAGGGCTTGTTGGAAAGCTCGTGGCATATACTACACGCCCTCAACTGTTTTTAATAAAGATAATGCATTGATTTTCAGATAGGGTATTTTGAAGTTGACCATACCCAGGGGATCAAAGTCAGGGGTCTTTAGGATTGTTTTCTTAAAAATCACGATGCAAGTTTGTGTTTGTGCTACAGGAATGAAAATAATTGGTGCTGTCTTTGGAACTTAAATCTTCAAGCTAACTTTGGAACTCTTACAGATCTATTGAGAGCATCGAAAGGCGTTCTAAGCAAGTGTAAGTGCAAGCTTGGGAACACACTTCCTGAGCACTCAAGGGCAACCAAGCAGGAAACAAAAGGTTGGAAACTTTTAACCCCCTCTGTCAATTCATAGTTTAGGCTAAGAACGACGAGAGGTAGGAGTAAGTCAAAGCGACGATAGGCAGGTATCAAGTTGAAGACCACCTAAAAACTCAAGTTCAAGCTAAAAACCTAATCTCTGTACTGTCGATAACATAAAGGAAAAGAACCTAACGTAGAACGATCAACCTGAAAGCACGAAGAACATTCAAGTATTCCTGACGACGTAATATCAGACAAGACCTTAAACACGATAAATAACTAAAAAGAATCAAGTGACTGATACCAATTGATCCGCAACGAGGTTGTACTCTGGGCAAAGAATTGGGCTACTTAGATAGGCATATGAACCTTAGATCAGGACGACATCTAGTAAGGGAGAGACAAAGCCTTAGATCTTTAGAGGCTAGTGTTAACCACACTGCTAGGTCTTGGGCCCAGCAGTTGAGCCACCACTCGTACTACCCTAGCTCTGAGACCAGTGAGTCAGAGATGTCTCAAGGCATGGACAGACCTACGGGAAGTTTAGGAGTGCCTTACTTGTACAGGGTAGAAGGCCCTTACAAAACACAGTTGGAATACCTGAGGACCAGCCGATTAGGTGCTAGCATCTATGAGGACGGCCTAGGAAGATCCGTGGTCCAGATTAAAAATCCTGATCAATCCATTGGACTAGAGCACCCGGCAGTCAAGTTTGAAAACGGTGCATACCTGGACAAAGAAGGAACCATATACGTAGTCACCAGTTACCCAGACAGGACAGATGAATTTGGGAATGTAATCTCAGAAGCGGACTTAGGGGACTTAGAGCAAGGAAACATGGGTGTGGAACCTAGAACCCCTCGAGGTAAATCTGTTCTCACTAGGATTATCACACCTGAGTGGGTGCCCCAAGACAACAAGAGCATAGATTTACTCCTCAATCGAGAAACTGACGAAGCCTTTTGGAGGTATAAATCTGATCAACCAACTGATATAGGGACAATCATGATCTATGAGTTTAAGGATCCTGATAGCCCAGGCAGAGTGACCTACTTAGATCACGCTTCGGAGAGGATCTTTGTGGTGACAGAACATGATAGGCATGCTTACACTTGGAAGGGTGAATTCGTTTTCCCCCAACCAAGATCGAATGTATCCTATGGTCACCCTGGAGCTGGAACATCCCAAGCTCATGGAATGCAAAGAGACAGAAGTAGAGATAGACCAGAAGTAAGCTTTGCCAACCCAGTGGGCAGAGAAAGAACGAGGACGGAGATGAATAGGGTAGAACCTGAGGTGCTTAGAGCTCACAAGAACCAAAGAAATGTGGATGGATTCCCTCTGCCGAGACCTAGAGAGCACACAAGAACTTTGAGACCGACTCAGCTAGTTAAGTCCATGAAGAATTACTTTGATGGCACAGGAGATCCCTATGATCATGTGGTGGAATTCAAGCAAGTCTTGAGAGCTGAACAAGTGGAGGATCTATTCACGTAGTACAATGCCTTCGGTCTAACCCTTAGGAACACAGCACTTACATGGTTTCAGCCATTGGATGAGCGACAAGTCAGGTGTATAGACCAACTCCTAGAAGCTTTCATTGTAGAGTTCTCTAAGAGTGGAATAAGACACAATACCTCCTCTTTGATTCACAGCTTCAAACAGACTCCCCAAGAGACTGTAAGGTTGGCAGGAAGAAGATTTAGACAATATCTTGAAAGGTGCCCTGTTTCGGAGCTACCCACATCTGCCAAACAAGTAGCCTTATTCCTTGATGGATTGCTGAGTACGAAATTGAGATCCTATGTGTATCTGAAGGACCCTAGGACTATAGAAGAGTGTGTACGCATGTGCATTGACATTGAAGATAACCTAGGGGAAGAACTAGAGCTTTCCAAAATCTACAAAGATTCAGATAGTGCATCTAGTCACTCTTCCACGCAATCCACATCAATTGAGGAACTCGCAGAGAAAGTAGCTCAGAAATTAGGTGTAACTAGCAAACAAATTCCAAGGTTTGCCCCTGTGAAAAGGTGCTATACTTGTGGTGGTGACCACATGGCGAATGTCTGCCCCATTATGGCTCAGCCCCAAGTAAATCCTAGTAGCCAGTACTGCACCATAGAACGGAGATACACCAATCACACCGCACAAGATTGCCCATACAACAAGCAGGCAGTTAGGCAACCCTACCCTCAGCCCTACCAACAAGGCAGATACCAGAACCAAAATCCACCACCACAATATGCTAGACCCCAACAAACCTACCAACCACAATATCAGGCCCAACAGAGACCCCAACCGGTGCTAGTTCAACAGCCTCCAAACCCAGCTAATGTAATTCCGGTAAAGTATACTGCTGCAGAAGAGAACATGAATAGAGCCTTAGTCCCGATAACGTCCTTGCTTTCTGAAAATGATCCCAGTGACCATAGCTTTGATTCTACACATGTCGATAGTCCTCAGGCTTACTACATGCAGTCTCCAGAATATGGTGAGTCCTACTATAGTGAAGAGCCAAATGAAATAAGTTGGGAGTCAGATTACATGAATGTCATGTATGCAAACCCCAACCCTAGGCCTCAACCTAGGCAAGTAAGACCTCCATTCCCAAGAGGACCATGCTACAGATGCCAAGGAGATCACCTCATTCGTGATTGCCCCTTACCTCCACCCACACAACCCCAGTCAGTGACGATCCAAGGCTTTTGCCAAGATTGCAGAAAAGAGCATCTCTTACGAGATTGCCCTAACAATCCTAATAATATGCCAAAAATCACTCCCATTAATGTGATTGGGTTGGTTGTAGATTCCTCAGGAAGTGTCACTTCCGCTGCACCAGTACAGGTAGTCACTAGAGCCCAAGCACTGCAGCAAAACCAGGGTGTAGGTCAGGAAAAGGGCCCAGAGGCTAGTGAAACAGAGAGCATAACCAAGAAAAGGACTAGAGCTTGGAAAGATAGTCGGGAAAGAATGAAAAGACAATGGGCTAAAAAGATGTGTGAACTCAAGGAAAGCGTAAGAGAAACAAGAGCCAGAATAACCGAACTCACAACTCAAACTCCCTCCCACACTACCCCACCACCACCATTCCCATCGCCATCCGACCAACCACCTTCCAACCCACCTCACCTAAACCCACCACCCCCTAGAGTAGGATCAGTCCTAGCAGATCCCACTCCCGAAGACCTTAATATGATGCTTAAAGCATATCAGGCCAGAATCCAAGAAGGGCCAACCATAACCGATCATGAAAAGTGCTACCCTAGAGCCGAGCTAGAGCTTGAACGAACTAAAATTTGTGCTAAGATGGTGGAATTGGCTCAAGCCATGTTCGAAGCTAGCCGCCTCTTTAATATCTCTAGCTCAGCTAAGACGCAGTTACACTTTGACGGACTGCTAGAAAGAATAGAGAGGCTAATCATTTCCTCTCAGGGAGCGTATGAGCCTGTTCGGAAAAGTAATAGAATAAGTAATCCTCCCCAGGAATCCTGTGCTCCAGCCATCTATGAGAACGAGGAGAGAGCCAACGATAGAATAAGCCCTCCTTCCTAGGTTGCTTATGTGCCTAATTCTACGGAGCCAGATACTTCTTCTTCTATGAATCGGTTTGCACCAGACTTCCTGCGAGAGATTCAAGAAGACAAATGGGATAACGAAAGTGAAGTCGCCCCTCCTTTTGAACTTGTGGATGATGCACACGACCAATTCCCACAAGACATCCCATCTATTTACGGGGAACATGAGAGTACTCAGTCTCACGAGAGATTGGACTTTGAGTCTAATTCCATACAAGAGCTACCCCACTTCATAGGCCCATGGGAAGCAAAGTCCATGTGTATGAGAGCACCCACAGTCATGGTAAGGAACGACGACTCAGTCATATCAAGGAACACGGAGGTAGTAAAGAACACCAAGGCGCAGCGCGATCTCACTTTGGAAGAACTGCCTAGAAATGTGTAGCCAGTCAAGTGACTGAAGTTGCAGAACCACGTTCCCGAGTAGGATCCCATAGGACAGTGCCAGAAATTCCCTTGGACAAGATAGGAGATATGTGTGAAGGTGAAGAAGGGAACACCTATCTTCCCATCACCTACCAGGAGTACACCACCAAGGCAATTTTGGACTCAGGTGCAAGAGTTGCAATTGCCACTACTTCCCTATGGAAGCGTTGGGGCAAGCCAGCACTCAGGCCAACGAGGATGAAATTGCAAATGGCCGATGGTCACATAGAGAGACCCTTAGGATTGCTAGAAGGAATAACTCTCACCACTTGTGGTGTCGAGTTTGAGCATACGTTTGCTATATGTGACTTTAGCAAAAATCATGCCTATGAGATGATTTTGGGAAGACCATTTATGAGACAGTTGCAAGTGGTACAGGATTGGGGGACCAATTCTTTGTACCTGCAACACTTAGGTGTAACAACCAAAGTCAATCTCAAGGATTACTCTCATAGAGATGTACCTCCTATCCAGTGGAATCCCATCCATAGAGCCAAAGATGATACGGAATCGGTGCATTCCATAGGGTCTGGATCCTCATGGATGCATGAAGACACTCACTTATGGATGTGCAAGGTAGCAGTAGAAGAAGAGAAGAGAGAGAAAGCCAGAGAAATAGGTGCAAACGAAACCCATAGATCCATTCAAGACCCAGCCTATGCACCTGTAGTTTTTCCAGATGAGGAATTCGAACCCCATGGCTGGGCAGAAATTTTAGCAACCATGGACGTAGCCATCAATGAAGAACAATGGACACCTCACTGTGATGAGGATGGCTATGACATTTCAGTCTTCTCCATCGAGCCAATCATGGGAGAGGCAGTTCTAGAAGAATGCGAACCTAGCCCTGATGCATTTGAGGATGCAAGTGACTCCGATCTAGAGTCAATCATTATGGACCCACCATTTGCATCAGATGAAGAATACTTCCATGAAGTAGAATTTCAACCCCAGAGGCATGGAGAGCTTACAAACGATGTAAGATTAGCAACACATGTGACCCAGAAGGAAGAAGGAAAGAAACGAAAGAAGAGAGAAGTCTCACCAGAAGAAGAAGAATCTTTGTTTGAGGTCCCAGAAAATTTTAAGAAGTATGAGATAGATGACAGGAGAGTCATGATAAGAATGCCTAAACGAGAGGCACAATCGGGAGAGGCCTATGATAACAAAGAAACCACCAAGAAAATAGTAGTGGCCCTAGAAGAAGGAGAGGAGAGATGCACGTACATAGGCCATGACCTAACAGAGGAAGAAGAACATGCATTAATTGCCTTGCTAAGAGAATACAGAGATGTATTCGCTTGGAGTTACAAGGATTTGAAAGGTGTTGACCCGGACATATGCTCACACACCATTCCCATGACCTCAGATGCTAAACCTTCTAAGCAAAAGCCCTATACATATAACGATAATTACGCTGCTAAGATCAAAGAAGAGATAGATAGACTGGTTGAAGCTGGATTTATCTATGAAATTGAGCACACTGAATGGGTATCCCCCATTGTCGTGGTGCCCAAGAAGAATGGCAAGCTGCGTGTGTGTATTAACTTGAAAAAGGTTAATGCAGCCACGATTCGAGATAATTATCCGCTTCCCATCACAGAACATCTCTTAGAAAGAGTGGCAGGCAAGGAAGTGTACAGCTTCCTTGACCGATTTTCGGGTTACAATCAAGTAGCCATAGCTCCAGAGGATCAGCATAAGACTACCTTTGCCACTGAATGGGGCATTTTTGCTTTTAGAGTAATGCCATTTGGGCTTACTAATGCACCAGCTACCTTCCAAAGGCTGATGTGCCATGTATTTAAGGAGTTCCTGAGGAAGAGTTTAGAAGTCTATGGTGATGATCTTTGCGCTCATTCCAATATTAGACAAACCCATATTCCTGAGCTCAGACAAATCTTTGACAAGTGTAGAGAATATCAAGTCTTCCTGAACCCAGAAAAGTGCGTTTTTATGGTAAGGCAAGGCAAAATTCTAGGACACATAGTGTCAAAGAATGGCATATCCACTGATGAAGAGAAAGTGAGAGCCATAGCAGAGCTACCTAGGCCAAAGAATGTCAAGGAAGTACAAGCTTTCATGGGGCATTGTGGTTATTACCGAAGATTCATACACATGTATGTTGTCATTGCAAAGCCCATGTACGGACTTCTGACTAACTTTGAGTGGACGGATGAATGTGAGAATTCCTTCCAGGAGCTTAAACGAAGATTATGTTCAGCACCAATCTTGACCACACCAGATTGGAATAAGCCATTCCATGTTCATGTGGATGCATCCAATTATGCTATTGGATGTGTGCTTGCACAACCTACTGGTGAAGGTAATATGGATCTTCCAATTGCCTATGCCAGTAGACAATTGAATGCGGCTGAACGGAATTACACCACTACAGAGCGAGAAGGATTAGGCATGGTATATGCAGTTAAGAAATTTAGACACTATTTGCTTGCAAATAAGTTTAAATTTTTTACTGATCATCAGGCATTGCTATACCTCGTAAACAAGCCATGCAATACAGGAAGATTAGTGAGATGGTTTCTCTTGCTAATGGAATATGACTTTGAGGTAGTGGTGAGAAAAGGGAGGACTCATTTGAGAGCAGATCACCTTTCCAGGCTCACATCTGGAGAAGCCCCACAAGGAGTATCGGATGATCTTCCTGATGCTTACTTGTTTAATTTGGAAGTGGTGCGCAGTGGGCTAAGCCATTGGTACCAGTATTGACATACGGGCCTAATCATCCAGTGATAAACACACGGAATACAGAGGTTGTAAAAGCCCAAAAGTACCACATCATGGCTGGAAGTATGTACAAGCACACAGATCAAGGGATCTTGGCTTGTTGCGTAGAAGAGGATGAGTACGCTAAATGGTTGCAATTAGCACATGTAGGTGCGTTAGAGCAACACTACTCAAAGCAACGAACTTTACAGACCCTAAAGAGACTCGGAGTACATTGGCCAACTATGGAAGCGGATGTCCAAAAGTTGTGCAAGGAATGCCCAATCTGCTGCACTAAACCACCAGTGGAACACGCCACTCTTTATCAAATATCCATTGTGCCAGATTGGAGCGAACCTCTAGTATCCTTCCTGAGGACAAACACATTCCCTCCAGACATGACTCTGGCTAGGAAAAGGAGTTTAGAACAAGAAGCCCTGGATTACTCACTCATTGGTGATAATCTATACAAACGCGGTAAAGATGGTTACCTGAGACTGTGTGTCCATGAGAGTGAATATCTTAAGATCTTGGAAACTGCTCACCAAGGTGTAGCAGGAGGACACTTTGGACCAGATCGGGTGATCAAGGCAGTACTATTTGCGGGCTTCTGGTGGCCTACCCTTCACATGGATGCATATACCTATGTGAAACGGTGTGATGTCTGTCAGAGAACTCAGTATCCTATACGCAAAGATGAGATGCCATTGAAACCTATGATGGGTGGACGTGCATTTTCTAAGTGGGGAATAGACTTCGTAGGTCCTATTAATCCCCCAGCTAAAGGTTCTCATGCGGAATACATCATTCTTGCAACAGATTATCTAACTAAGTGGGTAGAGGTAAAAGCTACGACAAAGAACGACGCTCAGACAACTGCTAAATTCTTGTTTGAGAATGTATTCACAAGATATGGACTACCTATAGAGCTTGTAAGTGATAGAGGCACTCATTTCTTGAACGAAGTGATTGAAAATCTACTCCAAGAATTCTTGGTAATACACAAGAAGTCTGCCCCCTATCACCCTCAAGCTAATGGACAAGCTGAGAGCACTAATAAGATCTTATGCAATGTACTGACAAAATTAGTGAACACAAAACGCTCTGATTGGGACAAACAGCTGCACCATGCTGTTTGGGCATACCGAGTTGCCTACAAAACGGTACTCCAAGCCACCCCCTTTCAGATGGTATTTGGCCAAAACGCTGTGCTACCCTTGGACTTCTTAATACCTACGTTGAAAGTAGCACAAGAGCACAAATGGACGGGTCATGAACTCTCCTCTAGACTTTTTGACCTTGAACGGTTAGGAGAAACAAGACTGAGAGCAGCTGCAGGAATCTATGCAGCTAAGAAGCGGCAGAAGGCATACTTTGATGCCCATGTGAAGGATAAAGGTTTGAAAGCAAGAGATCTAGTCTTAGTCTATACACTGAAACAACACGCGAGGAAGCTAGAAAAGAGAGGCTACGGACCTATGATCATCAATAGGATCTCCACGAGTGGAGCAGTACAATTAGCCACGTTAGAGGGTGATATTCTCCCAAACTATATTAGCGGTTGCAGAGTCAAGTTGTATCAGGAACCCCTCACGGAGGAAATGCTCAGCCGACTCAACACTGCTAAGAAACGCAAAGAGGAAGAAAAGTGAATTCGAGAAGAAGCTTAAGCAGAAGCTTTAGAACGCATCAGAAGGATGAAGTTACGAAGGCAAGGTAGAGATCAGCTTAGAACGAATGACTATGCAGATCAAGGATATCCTATGGCCATGTGTGAAGTCGCAGGAACAAGCTCGCATAGGATAATTGATCGACGTCCTTTCATAACCCTAGATATAGGACAAGGAAAGAGTGCAAGGACCGTAAGAGCCTTGATTGACTCAGGTGCAGCCACTAGTGCTGTTAAATTGTCTTACTGTCAAGAGTTGCAGTTAACTGTCAATCCTGTGGAAGCATATCTCATAGGATTGGGAGGCATGGAAACCCCTTGCATGGGCGAGGTGGAACTTCCCCTCTACATTCATGATGAGGCAATGACAGTTAAAGTACTAGTGTGTCAAGATGAGGATCTCACTGAACCTCTTGTCTTGGGTCAAGACTGGATCTATGACCAAGCAGTCAACTTAAACCTAAGAAGTGGACTTCTTCAGGTATGGGTCAATCATAGTCGAATTACAGTAGAATTAGATAATGGAGCACTCAAGGAACTAGGAAAGGCACAGACTCCTGGTCCTTCCAGGGGTACACATGAAGATGACCATGCTGTTTTTGTCCAAAACTATGTGTTGCAGAGGAATGATATTCGCAAAAAAGGAGTCAGGGATGCAACGGAACTCCCTTCTTTTCCAAAGACTAGAGGGAGGCAGCAACCAAAGGTGGATCCAAGGCAGAAGAAGCAGAGTACTACCTATGCCGGAAATCAAAAGTACCTGCGCAGCAGAATGTCCCAGAAAGTAAACCATGTGTGGGTGCGGAAAGGCGAACACCCGGTTGCACTTAAGCCAACCACACGGGCAAAGCCTCTTATTAGTAACCGACAACACGACACTAATAAGAAGTCTTTCAGAAATTCTTCTGCTGACGTGAAATCTATTTGGGTGCCCAAGAAGTCGATGAAGGCTAGCCCACAATCAAGACAAATTTGGGTGCCTAAGGCTTGCTTGCGGGCGCAAATGGCTACGCCGAGGCCACAACCTACACAGTGTAACCCATTCACTCGCACAGCCAGCATTCACTCGTTTTCAAAACTCAGGAACACACCAAGGCCCATGCACACGCACATAATCACTTGTAAATGGGTCCCTAAAAGGCCTCATTTTCAAACCGAGACACCAATAAAGCTCTCTAGAGTCTCTATGAAACCAAAAGCAAAACCTATCCACTGCATTTGGCAGCCTCAGACTTGTAACAAACCCCCAGACCCCCTTTGTAAATCCATGATAACTTACTAACCACATCACTATCACTTTACATCATTCCACTTAACTCTTAGGTCTACCGAACGACTAACCGCACACACACTCGCACCGAGCACTTACTAACCCATTATTCGCTCCTGACCCTCATGTTAATATTGTGATGGGAACAACAACGGTCCTCCCTTGTCCTGTACAATGTTAACACATGTTTGTATATTCTCACAGAGACAGGCAGCAAGAGGTAAAATGGCAGATACGGTAGGAACTAGCTCCCAGGCAGGCACCAGCCCCTAAGTGGTGGACATCGAAAGCCTTCCGATCGAGGAGGAATTAAAGGAAAGACCAGTGGCATTACGGGCATTACATGCCATACCAATTCAGAATCCTCCACAGGGTCACACAATGCCGGTGGGCAAAACCTCACACTGGTTCAGTGACGTTGCTGGACCTCTGGGTGAAGGCACATATATGTGGGAGTCCGAGGTAGAATTCAATGGACGTTGGGGCAGATACCATTTCTTTACTAGGGAGTTTGAAAAGCTACAGAATAATGAAGGACTGAAGTCGATATGGAAGAAGGCCGGGCTTTATGATTACTTCAAGTTCCAACTACCAAAGCCAGATTTCCTAAGGTGCTCATATCTAATTAGTACCCTCACTCCCAGCAAAGACAAGAAGGGATACAGCTCCTTTGTACTCCCATCACTCACAAGGGGCAACGAGCTGAAGCGTTTCCGCCTGACTATCAACTTGGTAAGAGAAGCACTCGACATGAAAGGTATGCACATCCCAACAGAGAAAGAGACTATGGTTCCAGATAATATGAAGAACAGGAATCTGACGAAGTTGAAGGACATGGTTGCGATGACACCTACGATCGCCATTCACCTACGTATGGTCATGCAACATTTCGCATTCCCCGCGCAGGAGAGGTTCATGATGCCTCCCAAAAAGATCTGGTTTAGCCTCTACCTGGCGGATGCTTTTGATTTGACCATCAATATGCCTCACTGGATTATTGACCAGATTCACATGGCTCATCAGCGACGGTATAAGAAGCAGAAGTCTGTGCTGTATGGTTGCTGTGCACTTACAAGAATTGTATACAGATGTCTCGCCTATGATGTACCGATGCAAAGGGCTCTCATTTGGTCCAGAGCACAGGAGTTTCAACGCAGATTGTCAGCTGTAGGGCCTCCCTCAAAGAAGATGAGAGGCGCTGTCCAGATGCCTTGTGCACAAGCTCGTGGTGCAACCCTAACGCCTGAAACAACCCCAAGACTTCCTCGACGCGTGCAACCATTTACTATCAGGTTACCCAGGCACAGTACTGATGGCCCTAACCTTGTGTTTCCACCAGTACCGACTGATCTGGAATTCCCGCATGGATTCACTCTGGAGGATCTAACGGACGAAGAAGTGGCTAGAATCATCGACGCAGTAAATGCGGAAGTTGAAGCAGAGCAAGCTGGTGGACAGCAAACTGCCCCAGACCAAGCCCAGCCCAGCCAACCGGACGTAGTCAATGTGGACGATGAAGAAGAAGCACATGAGGAGGCACAAGGTGGACAATCAAAAGCAGAAGAACAAGAGTATGATCAGGAAGCCCTACAAGTACTGGAAGGTGCCCCCGCCTATACTAACGCATTAAAGAAGCTCTACGATACGATGAACCGAGTCCAAGAGCAACACAGGCTATCATTAGCTGCAGGTAAAGCCCTCATGAACCAGATTCTGGAGGAGGAAGGCGTGGACGAGCAATACCGTGCCACCCTGGAAATGATATCAGATGCTTTGGGAGTACCTGAAACGGTGCACACTGCACTAGCGCAATCACGAAGGACAGAGAAAAGATATGGAAGACGCCCCCCACGAACAGGAAAACGAATGAATGTATTAGGTTCAGGACCACAAGGCACCCCCACAACCACTGGCACAGCACACACTGTTCACGACACCGAGGAAGCCCACACATCGAGTGCACCCCCATCACCTCCCTTGCCACCTTCTCCCCCACATCCGCCTCACTCACCTCCCTCTACCACTGTAACCTCCACTGTCACCACTTCCGAACCCACTACACACACCGACGCACAAACCATCAGTCAACCCACGTACTCTATTTCCACTGAACACATAAGTCTAACCACAGCCACGGTAAACCCCACTACTTCCATCACACTTCCTGGGAGTTCACAATTACACACACCTCTATACACGTTCACAACTATCACCGCAACCACAATCCCCATGTTCACAGTCACTCCCATCACGGCCTCCACTTTTGAATCCATGGAGGTGTCACCCACGTCTGCACCTCTCCCACCCCCCATTTACCCACAATCTCCCATTCCCCCACCTCCCCCCTCACCCTTCTCCAGTACTGCATCCACAATTCCCTTTCCCTTCCCCGCTGCATTCAACACCATTTCTCCCACCATTCCTCTTAATAATGCATTTAATAATATGTATCAATGCATGTCCCAACTCCAGCAACACTACCAACACCTTGACAATCAATATACGAGGCTTTTCCGAAGCCACGAAGATCTCCAAGCACGATGTAGGGATCTTGAAGAGCAGAAGCAGCTACTACAACAGCAGCACGTGACATTACAGGAGCAATATGCACAATTAATAGCCAACCCACCCCAAGTAGATGATGAAGAACGACGACACATGGACGAGATGCTACATTCTCAGATCACGGAAACCCTTAAGCTTCGACGGAACTTGGGCCTCCTACGCAAGCATATGTCTACAGCGCTAGAGGAGAATAAACGATTACAGAAATAGAACGAAGAAAATCTGGAGGCGGCCATGGAGGGCTCACCACAGGAGATTGACCCAGAGCGATTCAAGGCAATTCCCTCTGAGAATATGAAAGTGGTGTTAGAAACTCATGCAGATCTCATGGAGGCCCACGCCGCTTTAGAGAAAGAGAGAGATGATTTGCTAAGGCAGTTGGCCACCCGACAGACATCACCCAGCAAGAGCACAACCGCAGAAGATACATCTGAAGAGGTCACTAAACTCCGGGCAGAACTCGAGGAATTACGCAGCAAGGTCATGCAATACGAGCGTCAGCCCTCCCCTCTGGTAGAGCCCGAGCCTGACGATCTTGTGCCAATTGAAGTAGAAGAAACATTCGAGGATCCCTATGTCCCGATGCCAACACCCGGAGGTAAGCGCACAGAACAGGGCATGGACACAATTGAAATTGAGGCACCTGAATGGATGCAAAAATTAGAGAAAGTAGCCACGACGCATGATGACAGGGTGGCAGTCCAAATCTCACTGATGTCAAAATTGGAAGAGGTTGTAATCAAATCCGATTATTTTCAGAATCTCTCACACCATAGGTGGATCGGCCCATCGGACGACCTGTATGTTTGTTGGCATACAAAGCAATAAAGGAGTCATGCACAATACGGCAACAAGGCCAGATCATTTTTTCCCATAGATTATGTACAACCCAAGTGATTTTAATCACTACACAAACATTGTAAATCCCGTTTTTGGTAGATTAGACTCCATTTTGTGCAAGCCGAGGAGTCCTCGAGCTTGAGGAGTATTAGAAGTACCATCGTACCAAATTTCATAATTTTTAGACTTCGTTTGAGCCCTCAAATAAGCCCTGGAACCTAATTTTTAACTAGGCCGGACACTAGGTCTGGACAGGGCCAAAAGCTAGTCAAAAACTATAAAAAGAGCTAGAGAGCTCATTTTTGAGGTGAGATTGTAATTGAAACGAACTTGTAAGAGCTTTTGAAAGTAATCTAAAGAACTCCATTGATTCTCTCTCTTTGTCTTGCCGTGTGTGCGCGTGTGTGTGTATGTGTGTGCATGCTTGTGTGCTTCTCACTCACGCACTTGTGCCGCCACTTGCTCGAGGTCTTCATACCATCCTCACGTCTTCTCGGATTGACATTAAAGGAGGTGCTACTCATCATTGAGCTACACCAAATTTTGGCGCCGTTGCCGGGGATCGAGCTTTGAGGACGAGCGTGTGATGGTAAGACGTAGAGTTGACGCGTTGGAGTGGTAGGTATTTTCTTCACTCTCATCGAATTTCTTTTACTTTCTTCACCATCTTCATCACCATCATCATCATTCCCATCTCCCACCTCCATCTCCATCATCGCAAAAATTTCAGTTTTTGACTATATCCCCATCTCCACCTCATTTCCCTCATTTCACTTGTGAGAGAGAGCGAGAGAGCGAATTTGCATGCGCTGTTTTTGCATGTTTCTTGAGCTATTTTGCAGGTTTTTGCTGTACCATCATCCCCAGCAGTGTGCGCAGGTACGACAGGCTCTGCACAGTTCCCGAGACGACGATCTCTGTCTATCGCGACAGACAGAAAATCTTAACATTTTGTGAATGCATGAGTAGCACTGTAACCTACACCTTGAGGGCATTCTAGATCACTAGAAGTTTTTCAAAAATTTGCGTTTTTTCTGTCTATCGCGACAGACACCGTCTATCGCGACAGACAGAAATCCGCGACAGACACCGTCTATCGCGACAGACACCGTCTATCGCGACAGACAGAAACCCACGACAGACAGCGTCTATCGCGACAGACACCGTCTATCGCGACAGACACCGTCTATCGCGACAGACAGAAATCCGCGACAGACACCGTCTATCGCGACAGACAGAAATCCGCGACAGATACCGTCTATCGCGACAGACACCGTCTATCGCGACAGACAGAAATCCGCGACAGACAGCGTCTATCGCGACAGACAGAAATCCACGATAGACACCGTCTATCGCGACAGACACCGTCTATCGCGACAGACAGAAATCCACGATAGACACCGTCTATCGCGACAGACACCGTCTATCGCGACAGACAGAATTTCACGATAGACACCGTCTATCGCGACAGACACCGTCTATCGCGACAGACAGCCCCCACGATAGATTGTGTCTATCGCGACAGACACCGTCTATCGCGATAGACAGGCATTTTCGGCAAAAAATTAAGGAGTGAATTTTTGGAAATTTAGGCTAAATTTTGGGCATATTTGCACTTTCATGTACTCATCTACTTACGAAGGCCTTAGAAAATGCATTAAAACCCCCGAAAGGTTCTGTTTGTCTAGTTAATCCCCTAAACCCTGAACGGTCATAACTTTTTCATACGAAATCCATTTTCTGAGCTCTAGGGCTTGTCGGAAAGCTCGTGACATATACTACACGCCCTCAACTGTTTTTTATAAGAATAACGCGTTGATTTTCAGATAGGATATTTGGAAGTTGACACACTGAGGGGTAGGAACACCAAGGGAGCTCCAGAGTAAATTTCTAACAATGCAAAAGGGGGAACAAGGGTCATTAACAAAGTGTCTGAAATAAATTGTCTGTCAATTGAAAGGTCTACTTGGAGCTAATCTTGGGATTTATGCAGGCCTACTGAGAAGCAACTGAGAGTATCCAAGCAAGGGTGTGGCGCACGCTTGAGAATCAACTTCTCGAGCACTAAAGAGCAAGGTTCGGCGAGAAAGGTCGGAATATTCTCAACTCCTCTTCGTCAATTCCTAGCTTAGGCTAAGAACGACGAGAGGTAGGAGTAAGTCAGAGCGACGATAGGCAGTAGTCATCAAGTTGAAGACTACCTAAAAACTCAAGTTCAAGATAAAAATCTAATTTCTGTACGGTCGATAACATAAAGGAAAGAACCTAACGTGGAACGATCAACCTGAAAGTACGAAGAACACTCAAGTATTCCGACGACGTGATATCAGACAAGAACTCAAACGTGATAGAATAACTAAAAAGAACCAAGTGACTGATACCAATTGAGCGGCAACGAGGTTGTACTCTGGGCAAAGACTTGGGCTACTTAGATAGGCATATGAACCTTAGATCAGGACGACATTTAGCAAGGGAAAGACAAAGCCTTAGGTCTTCAGAGGCTAGTGTCAATCACACTGCCAGGTCTTGGGCCCAGCAGTTGAGCCACCACTCATACTACCCTAGCTCTGAGACCAGTGAGTCAGAAATGTCTCAAGGCATGGACAGACCTACAGGAAGTTCAGGTGTGCCTTACTTGTACAGGGTAGAAGGCCCTTACAAAACACAGTTGGAATACCTTAGGACCAACCGATTAGGTGCGAGTATCTATGAGGACGGCCTAGGAAGATCTGTGGTCCAGATTAAAAACCCTGATCAATCCATTGGACTAGAACACCCAGCTGTCAAGTTTGAAAATGGTGCATACCTGGACAAGGAAGGAACCATATACGTAGTCACCAGTCATCCAGATAGGACAGATGAATTTGGAAATGTAATTTCAGAAGCGGACTTAGGTGACTTGGAACAAGGAAACATGGGAGTGGAACCTAGAACCCCTCGAGGTAAATCAGTTCTCACTAGGATTATCACGCCTGAATGGGTCCCCCAAGACAACAAGAGCATAGAGTTGCTCCTCAATCGAGAAACTGATGAAGCCTTTTGGAGGTATAAGTCTAATCAGCCAACAGACATAGGAAATATCATGATCTATGAGTTTAAGGATCCGGACAGCCCAGGTAGAGTGACTTACTTAGATCATGCTTCAGAACGGATCTTTGGGGTGACAGAAAATGATAGACATGCCTACACTTGGAAGGGCGAATTTATTTTCCCCCAACCTAGATCAAATGTATCCTATGGTCACCCTGGGGCTGGAACTTCCCAAGCTCATGGTACGCAAAGAGACAGAAGTAGAGATAGACCGGAAGTAAGTTTTGCCAACCCAGTGGGCAGAGAAAGAACGAGAACCGAGACGAATAGGGTAGAACCCGAGATGCATAGAGCCCACAGGAACCAAAGAAATGTAGATGGATTCCCTCTGCCGAGACCTAGGGAGCACACAAGAACTTTGAGACCCACCCAGCTAGTTAAGTCCATGAAGAATTACTTTGACGGCACAGGAGATCCCTATGATCATGTGGCGGAGTTCAAGCAAGTCTTGAGAGCCGAACAAGTTGAGGATCTATTCACGCAGTACAATGCCTTCGGTCTAACCCTGAGGAATACGGCACTTACATGGTTTCAACCATTGGATGAGCGCCAGTTCAGGAGCATAGACCAACTCCTAGAAGCATTTATTATTGAGTTCTCGAAGAGTGGCATAAGGCACAACACCTCCTCACTGATTCACAGCTTCAAACAAACCCCTCAAGAGACTGTGAGACTTGCCGGAAGAAGATTTAGACAATATCTTGAAAGGTGCCCTATTTCGGAGCTACCCACATCTGCTAAACAAGTAGCCTTATTCCTTGACGGATTGTTGAGTCCAAAATTGAGATCCTATGTGTATCTGAAAGACCCTAGGACTATAGAAGAGTGTGTACGTATGTGCATTGACATTGAAGATAACCTAGGAGAAGAGCTAGAGCTGTCCAAAATTTACAAAGATTCAGATAGTGCATCTAGTCAATCTTCCACACAAGCCACATCAATTGAGGAACTGGCCGAAAAAGTAGCTCAGAAATTAGGTGTGACTAGCAAACAAATTCCAAGGTTTGCTCCTGTGAAAAGGTGCTATACATGCGGTGGTGACCATATGGCGAACGTCTGTCCCATTATGGCTCAACCCCAAGTAAACCCTAGTAGCCAGTACTGCACCATAGAACGGAGATACACCAACCACACCGCACAAGACTGCCCATACAACAAGCAGGCGGTTAGGCAACCCTACCCTCAGCCCTACCAACAAGGCAGATACCAGAACCAGTACCCTCCACAACCATATGGCAGGCCACAACAAAATTTCCAACCTCAATATCAAAACCAACAAAGGCCTCAGCCTGTGCTAGCACAACAAACCCCAGCCCCAGCTAATGTGATTCCGGTAAAGTATGCTGTTGCAGAAGAAAACCTGAATAGAGCTATAGTCCCTGTAACATCCTTGATCTCTGAAAATGACCCAAGTGATCATAGCTTTGATTCTACCCATGTGGATAGCCCCCAGGCTTACTACATGCAGTCTCCAGAACATGGTGAGTCCTACTATAGTGAAGAGCCGAACGAACCTAGTTGGGAATCAGATTACACGAACGTCATGTATACAAACCCCAATCCTAGGCCTCAATCTAGGCAAGTCAGACCTCCATTCCCAAGAGGGCCGTGCTACAGATGCCAAGGTGATCACCTCATTCGTGATTGTCCCTTACCTCCGCCTACACAAACTCAGTCCGTGACTATCCAAGGCTTTTGCCAAGACTGCGGAAAAGAGCATCTCTTACGAGATTGCCCTAAGAACCCCAATAGCATGCCAAAAATCACCCCTATCAACGTTGTTGGGTTAGTGGTAGACTCCTCAGGAAGTGTCACTTCCACTGCACCAGTACAGGTAGTCACTCGAGCTCAAGCTTTGCAGCAAAACCAAGGGGTAGGCCAGGAAAAGAGTCCAGATGCTAGCGATACTGAGAGCCAAAATAAAAAGAGAACAAGAGCTTGGAAAGATAGCCGCGAACGTATGAAAAGGCAATGGGCAAAGAAGATGAGTGAACTTGAGGAAAGTCTACAAGAAACCAAGGCTAAAATCATAGAGATCACATCTCAACCGCACTCTCACACATTCCCACCGCTACCATCCCCATCACCCTCCATCCCTTCACCCTCTAAGACAGCCCACGCAACCCACCCACCACCCCAAACAGGATCAGTGTTAGCTGATCCCACTCCCGAAGACATAGACATGATGCTTAAGGCATATCAGGCCAGAATCCAAGAAGGGCCAAACGTCACGGATCATGACAAGTGCTATCCTAGAGCTGACCTAGAGATAGAAAGAACCAAACTATGCGCGAAAATGGTCGCATTGGCTCAGACTATGTTTGAAGCCAGTCGCCTTTTCAATTACTCAGGCTCAGCCAAAACGCAATTACACTTGGATGGATTCCTAGAGAAGTTAGAGAGGATAATTGCAAGATCTGACAAGGAAGAAAAAAATCAAGACCAAGAAAAAGCAAGCAAAAACACGAATCATTCCCAATCGGAAGTTTATGTGGCCAATTCCACTAAACCAGACAGTTTCCCCTCCTTAGAAAGAATAGAGCGGCTAATTGCACAGTCAGAAAAGGAACCTACCCCTCAAAGGAAGGAAAGGGCAAGAGAACGGATAAGCCAGCCTCTTCAGGAAGCCCATGTGCCTCCTCAAGAAGCTTATCTTCCCCCCCAAAAGGCAGATGAGCCTCCCTCGAAAGCTCAAGTACCTCCACAGGTTGCCTACATTCCTTCTCAGGGAATGTGTGAGCCTGTTCGGAAAAGTAATAGAATAAGTAATCCTCCCCAAGAAGCTTGTGCTCCAGCCATTTGCGAGAACGAGGAGAGAGTCAACAATAGAATCAGCCCTCCTTCACAGGTTGCTTATGCGCCCAATTCTACGGAGCCAGACACTTCTTCTTCTATGAATCGGTTTGCACCAGACTTCCTACGAGAGATTCAAGAAGACAAATGGGATAACGAAAGCGAGGTCGCCCCTCCTTTTGAACTTGTGGACGATGCACACGACCGATTCCCACAAGACATCCCATCTATTTACGGGGAGCATGAGAGTGTTCAGTCTCACGAGAGATTAGACTTTGAGTCTAATTCCATACAAGAGCTACCCCACTTCACAGGCCCATGGGAAGCAAAGTCCACATGTATGAGAGCACCCACAGTCATGGTAAGGAACGACGACTCAGTCATTCCTAGGAACACAGAGGTAGTGAAGAACACTAATGTGCAGTGTAATCTCAGGTTAGAAGAGCTACTCAAGGTTAGACCTGAATTATGGAAACATGTAGCCAAACAAGTACCAGAGATAGCAAAACCTCGTTCCCAGATAGGATCCCATAGGACAGTGCCAGAAATTCCCTTGGATAAGATCGGGGATATGTGTGAAGGTGAAGAAGGGAACACCTATCTTCCCATCACCTACCAGGACTACACCACGAAGGCAATTTTGGACTCAGGTGCAGGAGTTGCAATTGCCACTACCTCCTTATGGAAGCGTTGGGGCAAGCCAGCACTCAGGCCAACAAGAATGAAATTGCAGATGGCCGATGGTCATATTGAGAGACCCTTAGGATTGCTGGAAGGGATAACTCTCACCACTTGTGGTGTTGAGTTTGAGCATAGCTTTGCTATATGTGACTTCAGCAAAAATCATGCCTATGAGATGATTTTGGGAAGACCATTCATGCGACAGTTGCAAGTGGTACAGGATTGGGGGACCAATTCTTTGTACCTGCAGCACTTAGGTGT
Source organism: Ceratopteris richardii (assembly GCA_020310875.1). Taxonomy (NCBI): domain Eukaryota; kingdom Viridiplantae; phylum Streptophyta; class Polypodiopsida; order Polypodiales; family Pteridaceae; genus Ceratopteris; species Ceratopteris richardii. The sequence continues at coordinate 195,424,278 of CM035418.1, forward strand.
TACAACCAAAGTCAATCTCAAGGATTATTCTCATAGAGATGTCCCTCCTATCCAGTGGAATCCCATCCATAGAGCTAAAGATGACACAGAATCGGTGCATTCCATAGGGTCTGGATCCTCATGGATGCATGAAGACACCCACTTATGGATGTGCAAGGTAGCAGTAGAAGAAGAGAAGAGAGAGAAAGCCAGAGAGGTAGGTGCGAAAGAAACCCATAGATCAATCCAAGACCCAGCCTATGCACCTGTAGTTTTTCCAGACGAAGAATTTGAACCTCACGATTGGGCAGAAATCTTAGCAACAATGGACGTAGCCATCAACGAAGAACAATGGACACCTCACTGTGATGAGGATGGCTATGATATTTCAGTCTTCTCCATAGAGCCAATCATGGGAGAGGCAGTTCTAGAAGAATGCGAACCTAGCCCTGATGCATTTGAGGATGCAAGTGACTCCGATCTAGAGTCAATCATTATGGACCCACCATTTGCATCAGATGAAGAATACTTCCATGAGGTAGAATTTCAAACCCAGAGGCATGGAGAGCTGACAAATGACGTAAGATTAGCAACACATGTGACCCCTAAGGAAGAAGGAAAGAAACGAAAGAAGAGAGAAGCCTTACCAGAAGAGGAAGAATCTTTGTTTGAGGTCCCAGAAAATTTTAAGAAGTATGAGATAGATGACAGGAGAGTCATGATTAGAATGCCCAAACGAGAGGCACAATCAGGAGAGGCCTATGATAACAAAGAAACTACCAAGAAAATCGTAGTGGCCCTAGAAGAAGGAGAGGAGAGATGCACGTATATAGGCCATGACCTGAAAGAAGAAGAAGAGCACGAATTGATTGCCTTGCTAAGAGAATACAGAGATGTATTCGCTTGGAGTTACAAGGATTTGAAAGGGGTTGACCCGGACATATGCTCGCACACCATCCCCATGACCTCAGATGCCAAACCCTCTAAGCAAAAGCCTTATACGTATAATGATAATTACGCTGCTAAGATCAAGGAGGAGATAGATAGACTGGTCGAAGCTGGATTTATCTATGAAATTGAGCACACTGAATGGGTATCCCCCATCGTAGTGGTGCCCAAGAAGAATGGCAAGCTGCGTGTGTGCATTAACTTGAAAAAGGTTAATGCCGCCACGATTCGAGATAACTATCCGCTTCCCATCACAGAACATCTCTTAGAAAGAGTGGCAGGCAAGGAAGTGTACAGCTTCCTTGATGGATTTTCTGGCTACAATCAAGTAGCCATAGCTCCAGAGGATCAGCATAAGACAGCCTTTGCCACAGAATGGGGCATTTTTGCTTTTAGAGTAATGCCATTTGGGCTTACCAACGCACCAGCTACCTTCCAGAGACTGATGTGCCATGTGTTTAAGGAGTTCCTAAGGAAGAGTTTAGAAGTCTATGTTGATGATCTTTGTGCTCATTCCAACGTTAGACAAACCCATATTCCTGAACTCAGACAAATCTTTGACAAATGTAGAGAATATCAAGTCTGCCTAAACCCAGAAAAGTGCGTTTTTATGGTCAGGCAAGGCAAGATTCTAGGACACATAGTGTCAAAGAATGGCATATCTACCGACGAAGAGAAAGTGAGAGCCATAGCAGAGCTACCTAGGCCAAAGAATGTCAAGGAAGTACAAGCTTTCATGGGGCATTGCGGTTATTATCGACGATTTATACACATGTATGCTGTCATTGCAAAGCCCATGTACGGACTTCTGACTAACTTTGAGTGGACGGATGAATGCGAGAATTCCTTCCAGGAGCTTAAACGAAGATTGTGTTCAGCACCAATCTTGACCACACCAGATTGGAATAAGCCATTCCATGTTCATGTTGATGCATCCAATTATGCTATAGGATGTGTGCTTGCACAACCTACTGGTGAAGGTAATATGGATCTTCCAATTGCCTATGCCAGTAGACAATTGAATGCGGCTGAACGGAATTACACCACTACAGAGCGCGAAGGATTAGGCATGGTATATGCAGTCAAGAAATTTAGACACTATTTGCTTGCAAATAAGTTTAAATTTTTTACTGATCATCAGGCATTGTTATATCTTGTAAACAAGCCATGCAATACAGGAAGATTAGTGAGATGGTTTCTCTTGCTAATGGAATATGATTTTGAGGTTGTGGTAAGGAAAGGGAGGACTCACTTGAGAGCAGATCACCTCTCTAGGCTCACATCGGGAGAAGCCCCACAAGGAGTGTCAGATGACCTTCCTGATGCTTACTTGTTTAATTTGGAAGTTGTACCGCATTGGGCTAAGCCATTGGTACCAGTATTGACATACGGGCCTAATCATCCAGTCGTGAACACACGGAATAGAGAGATTGTAAAAGCCCAAAAGTACCACATCATGGCAGGAAGCATGTACAAGCACACAGATCAAGGGATCTTGGCTTGTTGCGTAGAAGAGGATGAGTACGCTAAATGGTTGCAATTAGCACATGTAGGTGCGTTAGAGCAACACCATTCAAAGCAAAGAACTTTGCAGACACTAAAGAGATTCGGAGTGCATTGGCCAACTATGGAAGCTGATGTCCAAAAGTTGTGCAAGGAATGCCCAATCTGTTGCACTAAACCACCAGTGGAACATGCCACTCTTTATCAAGTATCCATTGTGCCAGATTGGAGTGAACCTCTAGTATCATTCTTGAGAACAAACACATTCCCTCCAGACATGACTCTAGCTAGGAAAAGGAGTTTAGAACAAGAAGCCCAGGATTACTCACTCATCGGTAATAATCTATATAAGCGCGGTAAAGATGGTTACCTGAGACTATGTGTCCACGAAAGTGAATATCTGAAGATCTTGGAAACTGCTCACCAAGGTGTAGCAGGAGGACACTTTGGACCAGATCGGGTAATCAAGGCGATACTATTTGCGGGCTTCTGGTGGCCTACCCTTCACATGGATGCACATACCTATGTGAAACGGTGTGATGTCTGTCAAAGGACTCAGTATCCTATACGCAAAGATGAGATGCCACTGAAACCTATGATGGGTGGACGTGCATTCTCTAAGTGGGGAATAGACTTCGTAGGTCCTATTAATCCCCCAGCTAAGGGTTCTCATGCGGAATACATCATTGTGGCAACAGATTATCTCACCAAGTGGGTAGAGGTAAAAGCTACAACCAAGAACGATGCTCAAACAACTGCCAAATTCTTGTTTGAGAATGTATTCACGAGATATGGACTACCTATAGAGCTTGTAAGTGATAGAGGCACTCATTTCTTGAATGAAGTTATTGAAAATCTACTCCAAGAATTCTTGGTAATACACAAGAAGTCTGCCCCTTATCACCCTCAAGCTAATGGACAAGCTGAGAGCACTAATAAGATTTTATGCAATGTACTGACAAAGTTGGTGAACACAAAACGCTCTGATTGGGACAAACAGCTGCACCATGTTGTTTGGGCATACCGAGTTGCCTACAAAACGGTACTCCAAGCCACCCCCTTTCAGATGGTATTCGGCCAAAACGCCGTGCTACCCTTGGACTTCCTGATTCCTACATTGAGAGTAGCACAAGAGTATGAATGGACAGGTCATGAACTCTCTTCTAGGATCTTTGACCTTGAACGATTAGGGGAAACAAGACTAAGAGCCGCTGCAGGAATATATGCCGCCAAGAAGAGACAGAAGGCATATTTCGATGCCCACGTGAAGGATAAAGGCTTGAAAGCAGGAGATCTAGTCCTAGTCTATACACTCAAACAACACGCGAGGAAGCTAGAAAAGAGAGGCTACGGACCTATGATCATCAATAGGATCTCCACAAGCGGAGCGGTACAATTGGCCACATTAGAGGGTGATGTTCTCCCAAATTATATTAGCGGTTGCAGAGTCAAGTTGTATCAGGAACCCCTCACGGAGGAAATGCTCAGTCGACTCAACACTGCTAAGAAACGCAAAGAGGAAGAAAAGCGAGTTCGAGAAGAGGCTCAAGCTGAAGCTTTAGAACGCATCAGAAGGATGAAATTACGAAGGCAAGGTAGAGATCAGCCTGGAGCGAATGACTATGCAGACCATGGATTTCCTATGGCCATGTGTGAAGTCGCAGGAACAAGCTCGCATAGGATAATTGATAGACGTCCTTTCGTAACCTTAGATATAGGACACGGAAAGAGTGCAAGGACCGTAAGAGCCTTGATTGACTCAGGTGCAGCCATTAGTGCTGTTAAATTGTCTTACTGCCAAGAATTACAATTGACTGTCAATCCTGTGGAAGCATATCTTATAGGATTGGGAGGAGTGGAAACCCCTTGCATGGGCGAGGTGGAACTTCCCCTCTACATTCACGATGAGGCAATGACCGTTAAAGTACTAGTGTGTCAAGATGAGGATCTCACTGAACCTCTCGTCTTGGGTCAGGATTGGATCTATGACCAAGCAGTCAATCTAAACCTAAGAAGTGGACTTCTCCAGGTTTGGCTCAATCATAGTCGAGTCACAGTAGAATTAGACGATGGAGCACTCAAAGAACTAGGAAAGGCACAGACTCCTGGTCCTTCCAGGGGTACACATGAAGATGACCATGCTGTTCTTGTTCAAAACCCTGTGTTGCAGAGGAATGATATTTGCAAAAAAGGAGTCAGGGATGCAACGGAACTCCCTTCTTTTCCAAAGGCCAGAAGGAGGCAGCAACCAAAGGCGGATCACAAGCAGAAGAAGCCGAGTACTACCTATGTCCGAGATCAAAAGTACCTGCGCAGCAGAATGTCCCAGAAAATAAACCAGGTGTGGGTGCGGAAAGGCGAACGACCGGGTGCACCACCGTCAACTACACGGGCAAAGCCTCTTATTAGTAACCAACAACACGATGCTAATAAGAAGTCTGTCAGAAATTCTTCTGCTAAAGTAAAATCTATTTGGGTGCCCAAGAAGTCGATGAAGGCAAGCCCACAATCTAGACAAATTTGGGTGCCTAAGGCTTGCTTGAGGGCACAAGTAGTTACACCAAGGCCACAACCTATGCAGCATAACCCATCTACGAGTACAACCAGTATTCCCTCGTGCTCAACACTTAGGAACACACCAAGACCCATGAGCATGCATGTAATCACTTATAAGTGGGTCCCTAAAAGGCCCCACTCCCAAACAGCGACACCGACACAGCTCTCTGGAGTCTCTACGAAACCGAAAGCAAAGCCCATCCACTGCATTTGGCAGTCTAAGATCTGTAATAAACCCCCGACCCCGATTTGTAAATTCACCCCACTTACTAACGGCATTAGTCTCCTAGGAATACACAAACGTTAACTACACTCACTGTCTTCGTGCACTTACTAACCACTAACTCACCATCTACCTCATGTTAATGTTGTAACGGGGACAACAACGGATTTATTTTGTCCATTACGATGTTAACACATGATTCTATATTCTCACAGAATCAGAAAGCAAGAAGAAAAATGGCAGAAGCGACAGGTTCGGGCTCACAAGTAGGGATACTCACTGCAGGAATTGATGTGGATAGCCTACCCGTGGATGTGCCCCCGACTGAACGACCAGTGGAGATGCAACACCTCCAGCAACTCCCGGTGCCAGATCCACCTACAGGAATCACGGAAAGAGTTCATGCGAATTCTCATTGGTTCAATGGCATGCCCGGTCCATTAGGTGAGGCCAAGTATATCTGGGAGTCTAAATGCGAGTATGACAGATCATGGGTGCGATTCCAATTTTTCTCCAAGGAGTTCGAGACTTTACAGAACACCGAAGATCTACAGACCATATGGCAACGAGCAGGGTTGGCGGAATATTTTGAAGCCCCATTACCTAAACCCGACCTCCTCCGTTGTTACTATCTGGTCTCTACATTACAAGCTCATGAAGATAAGGACCAACCCGGATCATTTGTTCTCCCCTCATTGCTGGGCAACAACGAGTTGAAGAGGTTTGAACTTATTGTGGAGCTAGTGAGTGATGCTTTAAAGATGCATGGCACGCATGTACCCTCAGAAAAGGATGCTCTCGTTCCCAACAACATGAAGGACAGGAAAGTAGTGAAGCTGAAAGACATGGCAGCCCTCACCCCAAATGTGTCCATCCCTCTCCGCATGTGCATGCAACATTTCGCCTTCCCCGGTCAAGACCGATTCACGCAACCACACAAGAAGATCTGGTTTGCTCTCTACTTGGCGGAAGCAGGTGCGCTACCTATTAAGCTACCAGTGTGGATTATAGATCAGTTGTATGAAGCGAACAAACGGGCTTCTAGGAAATTAGTGGTGAACGGATGCTGTGCACTCACACGCATCATTTACCGATGCTTGGCATATGATGTCCCCATTGAGCGTGCCTTAACTTGGGCACAATTACAAATGTTTAAAAGGCTCAAGACATCCACACATCAGTCCAAGCGCATGAGGGGCGCGATTCCGTGTGTCCAGACAAGGGAAGTCCTGACTACTCCTGAGGCATCACCATTAAGAGAGGGCACTGTACCTCCTTTTACCATTAGGATACCCAGGTCGGAATCTGACACTACGACACAACCCACCCCATCGGCTCCTCCGGTTACACCTGAATTCGAGTTTGCTGCCACTGGAGAGGCTGAAGGACTGGACCCCCAGGATTTCGAAGCATTCCTACAAAGCACACAATTCTCTGATGTGGAGTTTTATTCAGAGGCAGAGGAGCAGGGCACATCCTCACGGAGAAGAAGAAAGTCTACAGACGGTAGACATGTCCATTGGAGTGACGCTCAGCAAAGCCAACAACACGGACACCCGGAAGAAGAAGAAGCATATGAAGAAGAGACCACTGAAGCCCCAGCATATACAGCAGAACTCCGAAGGCTGTATCAGATTATGGAAAGAGTGCGATCGCAGCAGTTACTCACTGAACAGAGCAGCAGAGTACTTATGACTCAGTTGTTGGAAGAAGCGGGAGTTGACTCAGAGTACAGGGAAGGTCTCTTATTGATGGCAGAAACATATGGAGTTGTAGAAGCTGTGCGCACTGCCATTCAGAGGCCTTCAGTTCAATATGACCCACGAAGGTTCCAGACACGACCTCGCTCAGGTAAAAATATCCAAATTCCCGTTACAGTTGCAGAAGAGCCCACTACTACACCAACCTCCCAAACAGCTAGTCAACAGCACCCCGCCACCCATGAGGAGTCCACCGAACCACTACCATCCACTCCCCCACCATCACCTCCTAGAAGAGAAACAGTGGAAACCACATCGACTGCTCAACCCACCGACCCCACCTTCACCTTCCGTACTCCGATCTCCAGTGCCACCCTATTCTCTACCACTGATAACCCGGTCTTTGACGCAAACCCCATCACTACACCACCCACCGAAACCATTCCCGAGCCTGCCCTAGGACAACCATCCCCAATGCCTTCAGCCACCGGTCATTCTGACCCCAGATCCACATTCATGGGCTTCCCTGCTACCACGCAACCCTTTCAGCCCTCCTCAAATTTACGACCCCAACCCCCGATATCCCTCTCTCCATTTCTACAATCCCTCCAGGACATCTTTGCTAGGGCTTTTCAACCAGGCCCTCAACCATTCCCTGTCTTTTCAGCTCCCCACCCCACGTCACATCTATTCACCACTTCCACACACACACCACCTACCATACCAATGTATATGGCAGGCCCCACACTAACACCCACTCCTGAAGGTATGGACATTTCACCACCCACGGCACCTCCACCCACGGTTTCACCTCCTCCCATTCCCCCTCCACCAATTTCACCCACACACACAACTTTCGTAGACACATCATTCACTGTCTCCCTTCCCCAATTCCCTTCCCATGCATCTTCCACAGTAAACACCCCCCACTCATCTATAGGTAATGCATTGGACACCATGTTGGCTTGTATATCAAATTTAAGAACAGATTACATTCAGCTCCAGCAACAAAACGCACGCCTGCAAGAGCACTCAGTGACACTACAGCTCCGCCTTGCGGTACTAGAAGAGGAGAACACTCGCCTCCACACACAGTTCCACACCCTCCAAGAAGCCCACAATATATTGGAGGTACAGCTACAGAACGTAGATCAGGAAGCAGTGCAGGTGGTAGAAGGTCACCTACGGACACAGCTGGAACGCAACTCAAAACTTCAGCGAAATATGGCACTACTTAAACGCCATCTTGCGGCTGCTCAGGAAGAGAACAGACGTCTGCAAATACAAAATCAAGAGAACCTGGAGGCAGCTATTGAGAGCACACCGGGGGCACCCATCAGCCCATCCAAGTTTCAAGCAGTGACCCCCGATAATATCAAGATTATATTGGAAGATTATGCCACGCTGCTCGAAGCACATGATAAGCTATCGGAGGAGCTAGGACAACTGAAGCAGGAACACCAACAAGGCCCAACAGCTGCCCCTCCAACCACCCCCTCTGCAGCTTCGCTTCCCTCCGATGCAGAGGCCATAAAAGATCTCCAGCAACAGGTAACTGAATTGCAGACACGCCTACTACAATATGAGAGGCCATCTTCCCCTCCGGAGGCTCCCACGGACGAAGAAGTTGTGCAAATTCTTGTGGAACAAACGTTTGATGAAGAATATGATCCGCAACCATTCCCAGGAGGCCAACAAACAGAAGAAGCGCAGGACACGTTCGAGGCACCACGGCCGCCATGGTTACGACAAGTGGAGGAAATAGGGACCTCGCATGAAGAGCGCACCGTAGTGCAAAATCAGGCTATGAGGGTCATAGAGGAGACTGTTTTACAATCAGATTACTTCAAGAACTTGTCATCGAGACGCCTGATTCTCTCATCGGAACTCCAGTACAGGCCATATTATATTATCTTGGCTGATTATAATGCAGAAATACAAAGAGTCACGGGTCAGATTCCTACTTTTGCGACCCAATTTCAACCCGAAGACCTTCCTCCAGAGGTGCGAAAAGGCAAGATTCGTCAACCAACATGGCGGCAGAAACTTTTAGAGACTTATCCAGAAATGCTACGCACATGGAACAACGCGCCGTTGCACCTCCTGTACAACCCATGCTACGGTCCAGTCCCCCGCCGCAGGTCGTGGAAGGCATTTAATATCAAGGTACAGAACAATGTGCAATGCAAGGAATGGCTGAACTACCCGTACATAGCGCCACCACAAGGACCACCATCGGTAGCATATATGATGGGGACCATTCGCCACTGGATGCCGCGCTTGAAGCCCATGCAAGATGTAGCAGTGCAAATGATGCTTAAAATCTTAGATATGATGCAAGTGGTGCTGAAGACCTTTAGAAATGCAGCCGCACCACAGGTACGCCTTCCGGGGTTTAGCAATGGAAATTACGACTTGGTGTATGACATGAGCACCACCCCCAGTATCCGTGTGGCTTACGCTTGGCATGCACGCATCAAATACCTCCCCGCCTGCTACAAACAGACCTTCGAAGAAATGTTCAGATCAGGGTTCTGGGAGTACCACTCGGAGATTTTCGCGCCAAAGCCGACACATCTGCTTCAACTGTTTGCTTGTGAACAAGCAATGTATTCAGAGTACTACACCACCCCGCAACCAGAGACCCCCGGTGCAATAAATTGGGAGGCATTGGAAGCCGATCTAGCAAGAGGCTTAAGGATAGGAGAACATGAACTGGCCACCAATGTCATCCAATATTACATCGACCACCCGAGGGAACAAAGGTCTGTCAGGGGCGACAGACGCTAGGAAGGGGGGAGTGTTGGCATACAAAGCAATAAAGGAGTCATGCACAATACGGCAACAAGGCCATATCATTTTTTCCCATAGATTATGTACAACCCAAGTGATTTTAATCACTACACAAACATTGTAAATCCCGTTTTTGGTAGATTAGACTCCATTTTGTGCAAGCCGAGGAGTCCTCGAGCTTGAGGAGTATTAGAAGTACCATCGTACCAAATTTCATAATTTTTAGACTTCGTTTGAGCCCTCAAATAAGCCCTGGAACCTAATTTTTAACTAGGCCGGACACTAGGTCTGGACAGGGCCAAAAGCTAGTCAAAAACTATAAAAAGAGCTAGAGAGCTCATTTTTGAGGTGAGATTGTAATTGAAACGAACTTGTAAGAGCTTTTGAAAGTAATCTAAAGAACTCCATTGATTCTCTCTCTTTGTCTTGCCGTGTGTGCGCGTGTGTGTGTATGTGTGTGCATGCTTGTGTGCTTCTCACTCACGCACTTGTGCCGCCACTTGCTCGAGGTCTTCATACCATCCTCACGTCTTCCCGGATTGACATTAAAGGAGGTGCTACTCATCATTGAGCTACAATGTTCCTTTTTGCGTGCTAATGGCGGATTATAATGCGGAGATCAAACACCACACCTCAAGGGAACCAACCTCTGCCACACAATTTGCACCTGACGACATCCCAGAAAGTGCCAAGCAGGGACATATTCGCCAACCGATGTGGAGAATTCGGCTGCTCGAAACCTTCCCGGAAATGGTAAGAACATGGAACAACATGCCATTGTACATCAAATATAACCCATGTTATTGCCCTGTATTTCGAAGAAGATCCTGGCCGGAGTACACACAAACAGTGCTGACGATTAAAGGATGTGAGAAGTGGCTCAATTATGTGTACTTCGCACCCCCTAAGGGCCCACCTACTATTGGATATATGATTTCGACGATTCGACATTGGGGGGTCCGTTTCAAGAACGTACCTGATGTCATGACTCAGATGTGCCTGAAGATTTTCGAACTTATGTTGGTCACCTTCAGGACCTTCAAAAATGTCAAGGAACCGCATCTCTCAGCACTAGGATTTAATGAAGGTAATCAGGACCTTGTATACGACATGAGCACAACCCCATCGATTAATGTTGTGTATGCATGGCACACTCGCATCAAATATCTACCGGCCTGCTTCAAACAAACGTTTGAAGAGATGTTTGTCACGAGATTCTGGGAATATCACTCCGAGATATTCATTCCCAGACCATCCCATCTCTTGCAGTTGTTTGCAGTGGAACAAGCTCTCCATTCCGAAAAGCTACGTATACCACATCCAGAGGTTCCCGGGCCGGTAGACTCGGATGCTCTACTCACAGATTTGGCCAAAGGATTGCGAATTGCCGAACACCACTTAGGGCAGGATGTCATCGAGTACTACATCCAGAAACCCACACAACAAGGGTCTGTCAGGGACGACAGACGCGAGAGAGGGGGGGTGTTAGCAGCGGACAAGGGACTGAAGGACTAACGAGGCATGGCAGTCAGAGAAGAGAGTCAGAAGGGAGAGAAGGCGCAAGCAGACAAGGGAGTCAACGAAGATCTGGCAAATAGGCCAATAATTTTCTCCAGGAAGAAGCACGCATGAGCATTCACGCAGATTTAGCACTAAGGCAACCTTAATTTTTCAAAAACCTCTACACCAATTAAAAGTGATTCTCATCACTAAACACCATTGT